>UFQX01000172.1:741371-761778 GCA_900497675.1 Arapaima gigas | reverse complement strand
CCTGGGGGGGGGGGGGGGGCGGGGGGGGGGGGGGGGGGGGGGGGGGGGGGGGGGGGTTGTGCAGGGACGGTGTTTGATCTCAGGGTCAGATGTACCCGACAAAAACGATGATGGCAGGGAAACAAGTGTCCCAGTGGGGAGCCTGGAGGTCTGGGCTCTCCAGCGAAGAGGGTTTCTGGCGGCACTACTGAAACCTCACACCGCTGTTTGAAAAGTCCCCCCCCCTAGCCCGCCCGTTCTCCTGACACTTTGCGCAGGGGCTTCGCGTGGCTCTGGCACATTCCGCACTTCACTGAGATCCGCTCACGACAAAGTGACACAAGACAACTTAACAGGGATTTTCTTGTTCGTACCTGCACACAGTGTGCGAGTATAAATATTGGCCTGCTTTGGATTTTCGAAATGTGGGTCCGACGCAGCAGCTGGGATTGGGCTACAGAAGCACTGCGGCCCTTTCTTCTGCCGGGCTTTTACTGCATCTTGGAAGCGCAAGCGAAAAAATGAACTTCGCGATCAGAGCACCTTTAAAATATAACCATTTCCTATATTTTTATGTGCTCAGATTTATCCAAACAGTTCATGTCAAGTCATTCCTCCAGTTTCTATTTTTTCCAGCTAACCAGAGATATCACTTCCTAGCTGTAAAAAGGAAACACAGCGGTGTTATTTACTGTCCCGAAACACCAGTTTTCTGTATCTCGGGCCTGAACTGAATGAGAAGGTAGGTGAATAATGGAAAGAGTAACAAGTGAGCTGGTGTTTTTGTTATGCAGAAAGACGTGATTTTCGAGCCCTGTGTCTGGCCCGCGGTCGGCCCTACGAGCGGCACAGAGCCATTCGACTCGGATTCAGCACCGGCCGTCCAACACCAACACGGCCCTGATCTCCTCTGATCAAAGACTGACTTTAAACCCCTCTGACAAAAGATGTGAATAATCCAACTAACACGTACATACTGTATATTACGGCTTTGGTACCATGGTCCTCTCATTTTGACATCCCTGCTTCCGCTGGAGCTGAAACGGAGAGCTCTGTCCTCCAAGCAGCAAAGAAAAATACCTCTCTGCACAAGTTTAAGTTGCGTAAAAGTTTGTGAATCTGAATTCCTCTCTGCAGGAGGCTGATTTTCATACTGTGCAATGAGTCTGTACTCGTAAAAAAATCTGGAAAAGAAGGACTTTAAAAAAAAAAGAGAGAATTTCAGAATCAGTCGTCTGCAAACTGAGAACGTACAGAGCTGACACCATAAAAATATGGCTGCTAATCCATAAAACAGATGACAAGTTGCACGAAAATGTAAAATATTATTTGCATTTTCATGTCTCTCCAACAGTTGTCCCCATTTCAAACGCAGGAGGACGGCACTGAGGCCAAGGTTTCCATCTAGGATTTCAATTAATAAATAATATTTTGACATTTTATTTCAGTATAAAAAAACTAGCAGTTCTTCTTATTGATACACAATCCTAAGGCAAATATTTAAGGTCAGTCTAGCCAGTGTCGTATGCAGGCAATGATCTTAACACCTGTTCATAGGCTGTCATCCCAAAAGAAGCTGCTTCACACACGCAGATTCCCTTCTTATGTCCATTACCTATAAAAAAAACATTTCCAGGTCACCGGTTCAGAATGTGAAATTCAACAAATGCTAACCATTCCTTCTCACGTTTTCCGAAAAGATACAGCAGGTAAAATAAAATATTCCATCTGTGCAGTAAGAGACCCAATGATTCTTCACACCAATTCATTGGACTAATTTAGCCGCATTTCTTTAGCGATGCCAAGCACTGTTCAGATGTTCACATACCTTTTGCGAGGGGGAAACCGCTGCCATTTGAAATGGTTCCTGAGCTGACTTTGCCCCGTTGCTTTGCTGCCATTCCTATCCTTCGACACGACATTCCTACCGTATAACAACCCCATCAAACGCGCTCCCTCCCGTCCCATTACAGTGGCCATCGGTCCTCAACATCATTTCCACTTAGGTTCAAACATGAAGCCCCTCTCGTAACCAGATCTCACCAATTCAGGTGGCAAATTCGTGTCGCTAAATACCAATTTTCAAAAGTTGGCAAACAAACGCATGTGACTAGGCAGATACGAACGGCACATGTAAAACTGTCCGATAACAACACGCAAATTCCTCTGCTGCCTTCATACACAGCAACCGCGGGCGTCTTTGTGCTGCGTTTGTCGCTATCTTTTATTAATATTACTTCATTGCACAGCTTTTATTCGACGCAAACGATATAAACTCATCTACACATGCGGTAAGTAGCAGTGAGACACCTGCTCTCATTGCTGGTACAAGTAACAAGGACGTCTTAGTATTCATTGAGCAGAAAAAGAGAAATAAAGGGCTGAGTGCTTGTGGATTGACGCCGTGCTTTTCTGTAAACAAGCCAGAAGTGGCAGTAACAGTAAACCGCTTTACCTCTTTTTGGTATTACTAACATAACACCGCGTCACTGGGACCCGCGGCGTCTGTTTCTTCCTCGGCGACGGCACGACAATCCTCCGCACATCTGTGGACACGTTCCTTCTGGTGAGCAGCGCCCCCACTCCCTCGCCGGTATGAAGACGTAGCCCGTTTTAACACAGCTTCCGATTCCAGCGCGTACGTCGCAGCTCTAACCTGTGGACCACTTACAGAAATCGACTGCGACGGGCCTCGGGGCCCCACCGGGCAACGTGAGCTTGACAAAATTTGTATCCCTCTGTTTTATTCCCCCTTCAGCCACAAAAGTTTAAAAGAAATACCAAGGACAGTCACGCACAGAAAATATATATCACAGAAGTGTCTGAAGTTAGGCCCTGAAATGAAACCCATTGAAAACCAACTGTGGCGAGAGAAACAGGACTGCTTTCTTAAACCACAGATGGCTGCAATTTATTGCAAAACAAAGTGGAAAAACAAAAATGCATCTCCTGCCTCTGAAACGGTGTTCGCATTATGTGAGACCGTCTTAACAAAAGAGAAATGAGAGGAACGACTGGTCGGCAGTCAGACTTCAGACGGCGGACCTCTGGGTTGGAGGACAGCGGTCAAAGACGTCACACACACAAACACACACCTTGTAGGACTCTGCAATGGGACGTAGGCAACACTGCACACACACTTAAGAAACATGCCGAACTACAGATACACATTTGAACAGAAGCAGGGACAAGAAACACACACACACACACACACACACACACACACACACACACACGAGAGCACTTTTTCACATTCAGGATCCAAACAAAGCACTTTGTCTGGTTGGTAGTGTTGCTATGAGATAGATGTCCTCTAATGGTCAGGCTGACAGTGACTTGTACTGAACACTGTGGCAGTAGACCAGTTGTCCTGAGTGGGTGGGATATGCCAGCTTGTAAGCAGTTTAGGGTGGACGCAGCCCTCACACAACTTATTGCCAGTAAGGAATACAATGGAATACGGTCATTTACAAGGAACCTCAACTACACTCCTACAGAATTTCGACTTGGAGAACAGAGATGTGTCCAGCAGTGTGTGGATAGTGACCCGACCCATACGAAGCTAAAATAACGGAGTCCATTAGAAACACCCCCCCCCCAATCCAACAATTTTAGACAAACAACGTGAACTGCGGAAACCCACCCAGTACTGGGATGACCATGAGCCTTTGTTTGAAATTTCATGTGAGTCAAAGATAATCTGTTTTGAAATATTCATAAAGGGAAACTGCCTCAACAGGACAGACATTTAGAACGTAATTTTATAGCTAACTATTAACAGCAAACAGGCCTGCGTCGTATTTCTTTTTTCTTTCCAAAATACGCTGCCAACTCTAAAATGCGTGCGAGATGTCGAATTTCCTGTGGGAAACATCATTTGTGTACGTGGGTTATATAGGCTGTTGGTTCGTTGCCATTTCAATCTGCTGGGCAGTACAGACTGAGCAACTTTTCTAACACTCCAACTTCACGATCAGCACTCGACAGTTTCCAACCAGGAGGCCCAGTGTGGTTTAACCTTCCATTGGTCTAAATGAGCCACGAGAGCTGAAGCACGAGTTAAATGTCGCACTTGTTCCCATCTGTGTCTTATTTGCAGCCACGTGTGAGCAGAAGCCTCGCAACGACACCGATCCATACCCTAATCAATCTCTTTACACAACCCTTCTAACATGTAAGTGTGGCGGGAAAACACACCCTGGAGTAACATCACTGCAGTTTCAGACCTCATCACCCATTTAAGATCTTCTCCCAGAGGTCACGTTTGAAATTTACATCTCTGCGGGCTTGCTGCTGCCGCCAGCTCAGCGGAGTACAAAGTTACCCTCAAAAAGCAGTAAAAGTCTACCAGAAGGAGGCTTCGCTATGTAGCGTACATTTTAGGGCTCTGGGAAAAAAAAAAGAAAAAACATGTCATGTTGTAAGATCATTAGGAATCCTGGTGGTTTTAGGAACCCCTGGCAGGTCACCCTACAACAAGTGTTGAAGGTTTTTTCAGACAGGGACCTATGCACTTTAACTTTTATTCCTTTACCAGATGTTTTTCTCCAAAGTGACGTACAGGTTGGCGTAAACAAATTTCACAACAAATACAGACACACAATTGTCAACACGCAGCCAGTTTGTCTAAAACCAAACTACAGAAAACAGTGTTCTCATCACTCCAGACCATTCATGGCAGAAGATGGTGCACTCCATCAGGTACGCCAGGAGGAGAAATTTTTCACCTGTGCCTTTGGGTAGATGGCAACAATCTGAATGGCAGGTAAGACTATCATTCATTGGAACACTGGAGAACTTAGCAACGGTCAACTAAGGTGTTGTATTAGACTGGTTACGTGTACTGGAGGGCCCGCACCTGCTGTCGAGTGAGGGTCTTGAGCCCCACCCCCACTGTTGGGATTTCCACCGTGAACAAGATAGAGGTGGATGTGGGATGGATTCACAAAAATGGCGCCCACAGGTCGAGGTGGGCGAAGCCAGGAGAATGGCCTACTACTTCCCTCCAGAAATTGGTTTTGTATCAAAACTTCAAAATGGGGTCTGGGAAAACTGTTTGGTGACACATGTGGTCCACGGCAAACTATTTTTCCTCCTGACTAAGTTCCCGTCCTCGGCAACGCCTGCACACACTGTGGTCCTTGTTGATGCAGCAAAGGAGGAGCCACCTGGGAAATCCTTACGCCAGAATACTCATTTTCCAACCCAGCCCTGGGGATCCCTTACACGTGCTGGGTTTTGTCCCAAAAAGCTGCCTAATTTCTGAATTTTGATGGGGCTGTTACAAAATAATGGTCTTACATGTGCAGGTAGAAGCTACCGAATTAAGAACGATATTACGTTATTATCTTACCTTTCTAATTCGCCTACCATTAAGAGACATAGCAGGAATTCATGAGAGAAAAAAGCACATTAAAAACCAGAGTTCCCCAGCAAAAGGCTGTGAGACCCCTTGGGTCAGTCAATGGGAGTTTGTGTGAATCCTGATGGAGAAAACAGGGAGGAACCTTCTCACTCCACCTGTAAAAGACTGCTGGAAACAGAAGGCTTGACTGACCCCGACAGCTCTTGCACTCCAGGAGGGGGTCCTTTAAGCTCTGATAAGACGCAACAGATTGCTTTACAAGGCAATGTCAGTGCCACGTTCTTGAAGCATAACGTGTGTTGTCTGTTTAGAGATAAAATAACTGGTGTATTTTTACAATCCAGAGTTACTGCATCCGTCCTCCTTTCATGTTAGAATAATTAGCGGAGCCTGTGGGACACTTGTTTCTAGCTGCGTTGCGACTCAAATTTCACATCTGGAGCTTGTGTCATGCTTACAGGCTTTGCACTGAGAAACCTAGCAGCTCGGCAGGAACCTATGAGCTGTAGAAAAGTCGAACTCTGATGTTAGGTATTGCTATGTGCTAAGTCAGGTGCTATGCCATTAATCTGGAATGATGGTTTAATAAAATAATGAGCTGTTACAGCTGTCACCCTGCACCCGAAGGGCCAACGTTTGAATCCCACTACTACCATAGTACCTTTGACCAAGGTGGGCACCCTGAATTCCGACAGTAAAAATGACCCAGCTGTATAGATGGGTAAACAGCTCAACAACAACAACAACAAAAAAACACTATTCAAAACTGACAATTAAAATCTCTGTGGACAAAAGCCTCTGCTATACGAATCGGTAATAACACATTTTCCCACACCCTCCCTGTCACGTCTGCAAAGACACGCATGAGTAAAACGTTCACTTTATGAAGAGCTGGGCTCTGTGATGTGACACAATGTGACTTTGGAGACTTCACTTGGCTGTAGGTTCGGGTCTGTAGCCTCAGCCATCCAGTCTCCTGAGTGCTTGCAATTCTAACAGGTCTGTGTGGTGTCGGTGAAGCCGGATGTCTGGAGGGTTGTGAGGATGAAAGACTGACCCTCCGCACCCCCTGCCCTGCACCACAGCATTTTATAATAAACGCGAGGGTGGTCTCCCACCATTGTGCCGCTTTCCTGCAAACACATTTATAGGGCACTCAGCCTGCTTCTCAAGTGCAGCAGAGGTTTGTTGTGGCAACATTTAATGAAGGGAAGGAAGCTTTGCTGGCATTCGCCACACAGCCACGCACCTGGAGTGAGAAATGTGTTTGTACCGCGGGAAAATAAATCGGCAAAACTCCGAGGCAGTTCGACACAAACGCAAACGGCCAGAATTTCTCCTGCTGACATTTGTAGTGTCACCCACCACAATACCACTTGTCACCCCTGAGTCAGAAAGTGTCCTTACAGCGGGTGGAAAAGAGTAGCGCCTCAGAGATTGCCGGCACCCTTCGGAGGGAAGGTGTCACCAGGCAGCAGTGGGCCAACAAGAAAAATAAAACAATCAAACTTCACAAGCTTGAGCAGGCTGTCATCACACCTTCTCTTGTGTGAAACTGTACATAAACTATGGCTCACTGGGACGAGACACACAATAACTGTCATGTCAGACATAGGGCGTGACAGAAAAGGACAGAACAATTACGTTTGCTCACAGAAAACTGGCTTTTTGTTTACATCCTAAGAATTATTACAGAGGCTCCTCAAGTTATGACCACCTGGACTTAATGGCCATCCTGTCAGCATCATTATGTTATTTTTGAGCCCTGAAGTAGCGTCTAAGGACGACTGTGCCACCCGCTCCATGATAACATCGGTCAGCTGCTGTACCACCTACACCCATGTATGTTACTGTTTGGCTCTCAGTTGCTGTGTCACTGACTGTGTTTTATTCAGTTGGACACTGTTTCTTTGCGGAGCTTTAAATTCACGATTCCTTTGAAATGCCGAGCAAGTAAAAGAGTGTTTCTAAGATGATGAAAAAGGGACAGAACGTGAAAATAATACTGCAGTACCAAAGTATTACGCATGTTAATTGTTCACATATCCGTATGTTTTACTTAATACAGTGTAAAGGGATTTGCGTCTTACAACAAATCCGATTTATGGAAAGACTGTCGGAATGGAACCCCGTCTTAAGTTGAGGACCACCTGTACGGCACCCTGGACCCCTCTCTGTACTTCGCACCCCCTTCTGACAAAAGCAGGTTGAGGGTCGACTTCCAGAGGAGCCTCCATATGGGGCTATCTAAAGGATCTCAGTGCTTCACTTTAGGTCCTTGCTGCCCAAATCCAGCTCCACGTCTTACTGTTTGGGTCTCAGTATTTTGGTGTCAGCAGCCCCTGCGTTCTGTTCATAAAGCCATTCATCTATCCTCTCATCATCCATCATCTTCTCATCATTCCCATTCAGCTAGTTGTTTTTTTAAGGATCTTCTAAACCAAGCTGTAGTGATGACAAGAAGATGTTTGTAGCTCAGGGCAAGGTTTGTTAAAAAGTTTTTGGGCTACAAACTCAACTCTCAGTGTCCAGTGGATGCCCTCACCCATTTCAACCAAAGACTGTGTTCATTCTAACACAAAGTCACCAGAATGACACACTGACAACTTCTAATGAACCCTGTAAATGTAGGAATGTTTCTGTACACTGTACAATGCTGTTCTTCTCTTGGGAATCAGACACTCCGAGAATGTTTCATGGCTTCATGTGTGACACAAAAATCATGGGTTCTTGTGAACAATTTCCCCTTCATCATATTCCTCCCTGAAACAGACAAGGTTTCTCCAAATTGACGCCCTGAAGATGGTTATGTTAGAAAAGAGACTGCAGAGATGTTGTCCTCAAACTGCTTCTCCTCGTCACCTCTCCCTGTCTCTGATTCTCTGGTTACATGACCTTGAAGCTAATCCTTATCCGAGCAGGCAGACTTCAAACGGCCTGGCTCCAAGTCACGGGTTCCCCCGAGACCGTCCCACAATCATCTAAATTACAGCCTGGACCTTGATGGACAGGACAGGCCTACAGCTGTCTTGGGCCTGTGGGTGTGTATGTAACGTTGAAGTCAGAGATTGTGTGCGTAGCATCATATCTTCCTCGCTTTTTTGTATAGACTGATGGGTATGATGAAGGCGCTGGACCAGGGTCCTTCCTCACTCTGACATGGCTTGCTGGATGGTAGCCTGAATGGTCTCTCTGTATCGGGAGCAAAGCTGGAGAAACCAGGGCATAAGAGGGCAAATGCAAAAGCCACCATCTGCTGTAAGGTACAAAAGAGGTTCTTTTTAGCTGTAAGGTTTGAAAATGTTCCGTTTAGCTCTTCCTTTCCTTTCAGGATGGCAAAACCTCTAAATTTAGATCAGGCGAGCGTGAAACTGGTAATTCAGTCATTTTCAGTCTCCTGGTCTACATTTTCCAGGTAGCTTTAAAACCCTGCCATTTCTTATTAGTTTAAGCATCCAAAATAATCGCCTGCAATGGCCTCCTGTTGTCCATAAAACGTCCAGTGTTCTAGATGTTGACATGAAACTAAGCCTAATACAATATTCATCCAAAACAGGATTAGGCCCTGCAATAATGCCACTTTAATGAGAAGCGTACTGTACTTCTGCACTAAAAAAAGCAGCTCTTGTTGGAATAAACTGATACGCTTCTCTGCCAAAACGGTTGAGCATAATTTGCACTTGTGGGTCAATGTCCTGAATCTCAAAGACTTGCAAGAATGTCCCCCGCAGCTGCGGGACTTCGAAAACAGTGGCGTGAGCCGGGCTTCCCTGACAACGTGATCGTACGTGAGCGCCAGCAGGAGGACCTTACAACCGGGCAACTCATCAAAGTCGTCTTGTTAATGAAGGGCCACCTGACAAACGTGGGCCGAGCCACACGGGAAGACGCGTGAACTTCCGTACAAACGAAGCGATCTTGAACTTTCTGGCCTCTCGAGACCCTCGACCTGATCGGACTGAGTGCTCAAACATCTTCACAGATGAGTTTCAGCAGCTTTGGCACCAATGCAACACAACGCTGAAGTCCTGGATGCTTAAACACTGGCGTGAGTAAAGGGTACCTCCTTACCGAAGGTGGGGGCGATGAGCTATAACTCACGGCAGATTAAATCCACACTGTTGTAGGCACAGCTGCATGTGTGTATCTGACCGTTCTTCTCCCCATTTCAGTGGATCATCTTTGCAGTTTGAAATTTTGCTTCAAAATGTCCACCATCAGATAAAATTAGGACGGCAATATTTATACAGCCACGAATTGCGCAGGACATTTCCAGAAGCTGAAAATCACAAACCGGGTCTTTTTTCAACAAAACTACAAACAGAAGTCTTGTGTAGGCTATCATATCTAGGGAAACTTCTTAGCGGCACTCAAGAGGTACTTATACTAACAGTCTGAATTCCCGTCAAAGGAATCAGCTCCCCTGCCGAATCAGTTACACAAGCGTACAGCGGTGACCGGAAACTGAAAAAAGGGTAATTGGACATTCTCTGCTTCTGTTCCTGATTTTCTGAACTATGCTTTTACACGGTCCTGCAGTTTTAACCTTTACAAAGAAATGTCACCAGCCATCTCCCCTATGCTGAGGCTAAAATAGCAAAATTCCTCAAGGGGGGGGGGTGACGCCAGTCACTTAGCTGTGAGCTCAGATAGAGAAAAAAATAAGACAAGTGAAGTGTGTGTTTGTTTGCAGAGTGCGGAGAGTTGATGTGGATTTGGAATACGGGTCCGCACCGTGACACGTGTTAAAAAAAGAAACGTCAGTGATTCTGGTAGCGGAGATAACAATGAAACGAGAACGATGACCCACGAGAGGAAAAGCGAATAAAATGTCAAAGAGGAGTGTGTTCCTTCCATCTCTAAGGTGGATTCAACAGCAGCCATGGGGGATCACCTAACAGACACACGCTAACTTTACAAATAACACATCAAAAAGTCAGAGATTATTAGCCATATTCTGCTTCTGGGATGTCAGCATAAGACAGGGAGGTAGAAAGAAGTTATGTCGCATTGAAACGTGAACGTGAAAGAAACTGACCCTCGGGAAATAAGACGATTTTGGCAATTCACACAAGCGTACGGGGCTTCGGCAGCCCACTGTGTGCAGTCCTGAGAAGCCTGAGAAACAGTCGGATGTGACACCACTGCAGATCCCTCTGTCAGAACCACGTCTCCCTAACCCCACACGCTATTCCCCGTTTTAGTGCACATTTGTCCCATTACTCTGCCGCTGCTGCCTAGAGAGACGTTACTCTGGACCGGAGCAACGCTGCGAATGACTCTGTGGGTGTTAGGTACAAGTGGGGGGAAACTGATTTACGAACGAAATCTCCAAGTTTGAGTGTTTTATGCCATGCGAGACTGCTCTGATGACTGTCACTTGTCACTATGCGATGATCCCGAGACGGTTTCTCATTTACTTTCTACCGTAGTCATGTTTATATTGTGGCTCAACGTGCTGTACTGCTGCAACTGGAAATCATTCAGGTTCCATGGCTGCCCCCTCATAAATATGCGCAATCAAAGCAACGGAGATTCAGCCTGATGGAACTCTTTAGTACATCGGAACTGTTCGGTGGACGCGGGAAGGAAGCCAGGACACTGGATCTCTCAGTGGAAAATTAATCCTCATTGCCAGCAGGCTTGTGACTGTAGTCTCCAGTTGTGCAGCAAGGGATGCAATGCTGAGCATTAATAGCAGCCCGGCATTTAAATATCGTGTTTTTGAATCTAACAGTAACACTGTATTTACCTCAGTCCCTCCATGTGAAAATGAGCTGCAATAAGAAAATACAAGCAAGCAAAAGTGAGGACAGGGAATAAATACACCCAAAGCAGGATCTTTACAATCCAAATGGTTTTAAACTGCAGTTGTGGTTTCAGCTTATAACTGCTCTGTCTTATCTACTGAGAAGAACTCACTGTTCCATAAATTTACATAAAACTAAATGTGTCTAAATTTTAGAAAACTGTTAGATGTGGATATGTGCTAATATTTACTCACACTCACGATGAATAACCGCTTATCCAATACAGGGCAATGTGGTCAAGGCTCATCCTGAGACAAAGTCCCCCCTGTTTGGGACACCCCAGGGCAGGGAATCTACACACAATTATTTGCTTTTCTTTAAAAAAAAAAAACAAAAAAAAACATAATATATCTGCGTTTTACTCAGTTCATATTTTCTGTTAAAGGTTAACAATGATTATTGGTTAATTTAAACAAACAAAATGCATTTTACTTGGGAAAATTAATGACATTAAAAAACATCTACAATAAGATAATTACTTTTAAGGAGGAAAAAAAACTGTTTTTTCTCATTTCTGTAGTTATTTCAAGATTAAAAGTAATTTACTTTAATAAAAGTAACTTGACATTTTTATCTCCCCCATCCCTTTTTGAGTGAGATTTACTGCCAACTAGCTGCAGAAAATGCAGGCCATCTTTTTTCTGCAACAAAAAAAATTCAGAACATACAATGTGTGTTTAATAAACTCAGAAATGCTCATGTCTTCAAAAATTCATAACTCGGATGATTGTAATATGAAATACAGATGTACCCTTAATTTCAGGCCACAACTCAGCCAAGGCTTTGCCCAGCAAAACGTATAAATACTGACCTTTATCGTGTCCTTGCACACACACCTATGGAGTTACTCATTACCATGAGTTTCTTTCGATTTATATGCTCATTTGCAGAAATTCATAGTTTGACATAAATCAATTAACTTACACCATAAGGAGACTGTTATTCAGATTATGTGTAGTTTAAAGACTCGATCTGTATGCACTCGCGAGAACATAAAGGAACATCTGGCTCATTCTTTCTGGCATCTGAGGGAACCACAACATGTATCACTGGTCAACACTCTGTCACAACTCGGCCAGTAGCATCTCTCTCGGTGTAATAAAAAAATGCACAGAAGCAAGTAGAGTAGATCCAGATAACTGAATTTCTCATTAGCTGTGCGGACTTATTGTTGGAATAAAGAGTTGTAAAACTGAAATGACTGGAGTCCAAAGCAACTGGGTTCTAAAGAAAGCTCATCTACTGCTATGAAGAAACACAACAAGCTTTGACAGCCAAAGGAATGTGTAGACAAAATGCCTCTGGAGGGCATGTGCTGTCTCTTGCCCAATATGACACCAGTTACTGTGTAGACATCAACCATCCCAGCTCTTTGATCTGTGCTATCAGTTTACACTGAAACCTGAATATGCAAACAGAGATTATGGATGAAAGAGATGAAGAATGGGGGTGGGAATCTTGGCGGGCAACAGCTTTGTTCTCACCATGTGAGCAGCCTGCTTTGCCATTAAAGTCATTGTGTCCCTCCATCATTGGCAGTCAGTGGTTTTGCCCAACAGCGTGGAGACATCTGCAGCCTGTCGGTCCCAGTCCCTCGTCATGTTTACCCCCCTGCTGCAGGAACAGGTGTACCCTTTGAAGTGGGGGGATTCGGTGTGCATGTTGGTGGATACCAACGCTGAGACTAATGCAGATTCCTGAGCTCCTCCTGGGCTGGCCTTGAGCCTTACCCAGTGTGACGCAGACTTTCCTCCAAATACAAAGACCAATTCACAGATTCACAGACACCTTCCCTAGTGCCACCACAGGGAATCACACCACCGCTCAGAACATCAAGGTTGCATAGTGCGCATTCAAGCTGTAGAGATCCAATTAGACGTCAATAGGCCTGATTCAGACCTATATATAGCTTTGGAAGTGGTCCGGACAGTGGCTGTGGACAGAGCGCATCTGTCTTTAGCGTCAGACTCTTCCAGCAGACAGCACAACCATAGGGGTCATGTGTTGCTCAGCTGTGCAGCCTACACGCCTCCCTGTGGCAGCTACTCATTTCTCTACGAGCCCTGTGGAACTGTGGGTAGAGAGTAGTTTACCACTAACGCCACCCGACAAATTCTAACCCACATGTCAAAAATTTAACGGGGGGGACGGACAGAATATTAAAACCATGTCCAGTAGCTTCTGCATGGAAGAGCTGGAAGAGTAGGCGTCACATCCACACCAAAATTTGTAGCTTTTCAAAGTACTTTGGAACATCAAGGACATCATTCACCGTCACACAGAAAATCCAGTGTGGGAGTCCAACCACGCCAACAAAGATGTATACACACATGGGCAATGGCAGGCTCTTCCACCTACCCTTGTTGAGGACCTTTGAGAGGAAAACTGGTCCTGCTTCTCCATAACCTGAGACGCAGCTTCAGCATCTATCAATGTTCTCCTAATAATAGGGACCTCTATTAAAGCATCTTATAGCAAATTAAGGAGCTTTTAAGAGTCAGAGGCTAAAAACCCTGACCTAGAAACTGTGATAGGAGTTCTTCTTGTGGTAACTTTCTCTCAGAACCACACACAGATCCAGCAACTGACCCCTTGGACTGAATCTGGACATCCAAGAGCTGCACCCAAGTTCTTGGCTCATTTAAAACCTAATGCCTGACAAAAGTCTAACTAAAGTCCAAAAGATCAGTGGAGATCCCCAGTTTAACTAATATCACAGACAGGAATTGCACTAAGTGTGTAAAAAATTTCAATCTGTGTAGAAAAAAGTCAATGCTTTGTTAAACCTTAAATGTTAAATGTTAATGTTAAGGTATGTTTCCAACATACTAGCAAGTTTTATCGCACCTATTCACTTTCTTTGCTTCTCATGCTCGGGGTCACAGAGGTCTGGAAACTATCCCAGAATCATGGGGTATTAGACTACACCCTAGAAGCCCTCACCTGTCCTTCACAGGGTAGCCACACAAGCACACATTTACGCACTACGAGTTACCAATTAACTGGACACACATCTTTGGACTGTGAGAGGAAACTGGAGCATCCAGAGGATAATCATATGAAAACAGGGAGAACAACTAAACTCCACCCAGACTCAGAAGGATTACACAGTCACTGTGGCACGCAAGCTTGAGTGATCATAGGAAAGCTATCATTTTTAGCACATAACCAGATGCTTGTGTGTATCAAAATCACTGAAAGCGAAAACTTTCAGTCCAGAAACCACATACCTGCAGGAAGCCGCATATCGTGTACTCTTCGAAGACAGGCAGACTGGGCCGGCTCTCGCGGAATATGTGCAGGGTGTAAACTGTGACGATGACGGGCTCCACGTCCGAATCGTCCACCACAAGGATGCTCACTCTGCTATTGCCGAGGCCGATGGGGTAGTTGGCCACTCTGCAGAGTACACGTCCCATCAGCCACAACGCACACTGAGCAAAAACCCCATCAAAGAGTGAAACATACTTACATCTCTATAAGGATGACAAGCGTATACAGCTTTGGGCCACACAGCTTACAGCATAACCTCACACAGCATAATAAAGGAAGACAATCACCGCAGCGCAGGTGTGGTGAGGAACGTAACAACAGGCATTTATTATGGAGGAAAACAAAAAATTTTACAGTGAACATTAAAATCTGCTCACACCTGAAACAACACGAACAAAGCTCAGTAAAAGTGAAACTTGTGGATTATTGCCATTCTTCTATCTGCATTCTCGTTGTGATAAACAGACTATTTCTTAGCAGATATAAACCTACCGTGCAACGCGGTGACTGTGTTCACCTCCAATGCTGTACAGATATGCAAAGCAGCAAAATGGCCATGAGCAGGGCCAGATACGGAAGGAGCAGACAGCAGACCGACCAGCTTATCCACGGAGGTGGAACGTCAGCGTACCTTGGACCCCTGCGCTCGTCCAAGTGCACCTGGCAGTGGCAGCTCGCTGGCTCCGCCCTGATTTTTACCGTCACCACGTCAAATGGCACCTCGGTCCGGTACTCCTTCACGTGTGGGCTAAACGGCGGCGTCAGCGTGAGTTGCGGGGACGTATAGAGCTGCCGGAGACTTGGCTCTTTGCACTTTTTGACACCTGAGGGACGAGAGGGAGTAATATAAAAATACAAACTTTATGAGCTTATTTTGTATGAGTGCGAGCTGCTAAAAGGCAATATAAATATACCTACTTTATAAACTTTACATTATAGCCTTACATTTATTAGCTAGCATAACCTTGTGCATGTTAGACAGGGTCATCCTGCCAACAGACATAGTCTACTGTCTGCTGAATGGTCTTGTGGTGCTCAGAGATGCCTGCTGCAGGTCCTGAAACCGACATTGTAATTGCATGCAAGGGTTTGTTCTGCTGGGTGAGGAATTTCTAAGTTTGTGAGACTACTTTTGATCTGGGAATACAGATGCTGAAATGTTACCCTTGGCTGAGCTTTAGTTTCTGTAAAAATTGCGTTTTCAGCTGTGTTGTATATCTCTGCTGCACATTTAAAGTTATTTCATCCTAAACTGGAACATGTGAACTTAAGCAAGACCCTTGAGTCAGGTATCATCCGCTTCGGTCGTTCGGCACATGAAGGCCAATATGTGCTTTGTCATCACATACAAGCGGTAAGTGTTACGGAGCCTCGTAAAATGCAAAGGTGCTTTGTACACTGAGAGTCCATGAACCCTGAATGGCGGGCTTTAGGGAAACGCCAAAAGCTCGCAGGGTCTCTGTTGTGGCTGATGGGCAGGAAAAGACTCAAGTGGTTTCACAGTGCCATTACCATCCTTGTTTGGCTGGTGCTAAAGCACGTTTCCTTCAAAGGTACCAAACAATGGTCGCGTGTTTAAATTGGGGAAACCGCCCTCCCACAGTGCCCCCCCCCCACCACACCGCAAAGGAACAAAAGCAGGGACTTGGCATTTGCAGTAGGACATGGGACTGGGGTCCAAGACCATGTCGGTGGAGTGTGGTAGGTCTCCTGAATGCTCACGCTGAGCACAACCGCCACTCCCCCTGGACGCATTTCTGACAAGCAATGCCAGGGAATGTTAAATTTCACTACATGCTCTCTCCCAGACAGCCCCAAGAAGTCTGGGAGAGACACCAAATTACTACAGCTGTGGCTTTCCGAGACTGTCCTCCATTTGCTGTCAGCATAGGATTTATCCATAAAATGCAGCCCTTGATGACACTTTCAACAAACTTATGAGAATCCTTCTGGATGATCTCGCTGTAGGATATGGACTGGGGGCTCATGTGTTGACTGAAAATATCTCAGCATTTTCAGAAATGTAATTATTTAGCTCACATTCTTCTCCAAAGTGACTTAGATTTTTAAGTTGTTTACGATGATTTATCCAGCAGGGTAATTTTTACTGGAGCGATAAAGGGAAAGTATCTTGATCAAGATGTGGGATTCAAACCTTGGTCCTCTGTGAGTAAGGAGGCACTAACTACTTCAGCATTTGCTGCTCCCAATGCACTGATACTGTAATATGTTTAAGAGGAGGTTCTTGTTCAGTACATAATAGAAATAAGTGAGAGGGTTCAGCACTCACCATCATCACAGTCTGATCGATACGGGTCATCTGCAGAGAGGAGAAAACCTTCATAGACACTTCAGAAGTTATACACACAAAACCACAAGGATGGCAGTGTAGGGCTTAGATAATACATGGGGACTCATTGAATATCACGCTCTTTTGCCCACAAAGATCAACTTGGTGCTCCTCGGTTCACGTAGGTGTGCCTAGGGCTGCAGCACTATAATGTGAACGTTTGCAATGCAGCAGTTATATATACTTTTTCCCTAAAGGTTGCAGGATCGAGTTCTGTCAAAGGTCCTTTTTGCAGAACTATTAGGAAGCACTTAATCGGGATATTTTACACCTTTTTACGGTCTTTTTATGCCCACCCCTCATGTCACTGCGGCCTTGTCTCACCTGTCCGATGCTGGGAATTCTGGGTAACTTTGGTCAAATTCCTGCTTCTCAGCATGTCACTGTCATCGGCTCTACTGGGGAAAAAGTTAACAGTGTCTGTAAGGACATTTCCATCGCAGTGGCAGCCTGATTCACCCACAAAGACTCCATTTAGAAATACAGCAATAACAACATAATATTGAAAAAGCACTCAAAGCAAACAAAAATGTTCTGGTAAAACATCAGCTTGGTAACTGCACTCACATTGCGCATTGTGCCAGCGACGTGGTGACAGACATGGCCTAATGTGGAAACAAACGCTTGAAAGACTGGTGTACAAATTTGTTTACGGCAGGAGTTTCAATTTTAAAAATGGAAATACAATAATGAGCCTCGCTGTGCCTTTCCTAGTGGGAAGAAAAGACACACATTGAGGAACGGTGCCCTGAGTCGCCTTGTTCTCACGGCACCAGCCCACACATGTGGAGACCCACTCCACTCCTACGATGACTCCAGCAGCACTGTTTGAAAACCACGACAAAGGCGAGCAGTGGCGTCTACCTCCAGAGGTGAGACCGACAGAAACTGGACCGGACCCACTGGGGGTTGGACAGCAAAGAGGAGCACAGTCTCCACTCTGGCTACAAATAAACCAGTGTACTTCAGTCAGGGGTGTGTGGAAGGGAGCAGTCTGGCCCTCACCTCATCAGTCGGTTCTGGTGCTGTTGGACAAGGAGGAAGAGGGCCTGATCTAAAAGCACCGTGAGACTGGTTCCCTCCCGTGCCCTCCTGGCTCTTTGATGCATTTGGCTGAGCTGGAGCTGGACACCAGAGAGCTCAACGGAGGGATTTGGATAGAGCTGCCAAGACAAAGGTTACATAGGGCTATTAAATTAGCAGAGTTACAAATAATGCAGACTAACCCCACTAAACGCACAGAGCATCACCATCACCAAAACCACCTGTGAAATTTCTTATCTGCAGCACGCAGATACATATTTATCGGATCCAAGATGGCGCTGCGCAGCTGGGACGCCTGAGGTTCAGAGGCTTATTTTTGTGATTTCTTTAATGTTTGTCTGGACTTGTCTTTTTTGTGTTTATCTTGTGTGTTATCTTTCTGTTTTTTTTTTTTTTTAATTTGGTTGTTCCTAAATTGTTTTAAAACGGCAAAACAATCAGTACCAATGCAGGCAGGAGTCAAAAACAACATATATTTGAAAATAATGTCAAAACAAAACATACCACTTCAAAAGGCCCACGTCTTTCAAGCTGTCCGAAAAAGTGAAGGAGCAAAGAACCCACACCGGGAGAAAGGCACAGCCCCCCCGTACAGCCACCGGAAAACTGGAAGAAGAAAATGCAGTGCGTGAGATCACCACCCCTGGACACACCTCTTCCAAAAGACCAGAAGCTTTCGCTGCTAAAATATTGAGTTTAGCAACACAGAACTCCACCTCCTGTCTGATCCTGGACTCAGTGCCCAGGAAAGATGTCAGCACCCTGTTCTGTCTGGCGTTTGACTGCAGCAGCAAGTTGAGTGCGTCCTCCAGAATGAACTCCTTCAATATCTGGCCCTCGAAACCTGGGTCCTCCAAATCCACAAAGTGTAACTCCCCGTGCACCTGGAAGACGGGACCAATAAAACACACACACACACACACACACACACACACACACACACACACACACACACAGTTACTGGAGCCAGAGAGCAAACAGGATGACACACTGCCCTCTGCTGAAACATCAGCATCACTCACTGAGTATCAGCAACTGACTGCAGCCCGGAGACCCACGCTATACACTGTTAATACGGACCAAAATAGTACAACTTATAGCAAAACAGTGTAAAAATGTCGTAAATGTGAATCAATGTAAAATTAATAAAAAATAAAAAAATGAATTGGTCTAAACACTTTTCAGTTGTTTCATTATTGTCATTTGCTGATTTAGCTGACACGTTTTTCTAAAACACCCTAATGTAGTACTCTTGACCAAGATACTTATTCTGACACACACACACACACACACACACACACACACACACACACACACACACACACACAGCAACCAAATTTTGCAAAATCCGTAATGTGTGACAAAAAGTGCGAGCCCTCAGTACATTGGTACAGCATTCCTCAAAACACACGCTTTATAGTCATAAAAAACTGTTAGTGTTAAAGAAAAACACTTTTCGTTTTTGTAACTTTTGATTTTTGCTCACAAGTCCCAATCCAACTCGACAGAAGTTTTTAGTTTTGAAAAGACTAGATAGAGTCCAGATGTGCAAAACCAATACTGACTTATGCAAACAGACTCAACGCTGCAGCTCCTGCCCCTAATAAATATTGACCTGAAGGGGTGAATACTTATGCACTTATTTATGTTGTGATTTACATTTGTTATTAATTGAAAATCTAGTCACAGAAAAGTGTTTCCCTTTGATATTAAACAGTCTTTTTCTGTTGATCAGTATCAAAAAGGCCAAATAAATTCACTGTGATTCAGTCTTGTTGAGCAGTAAAGCATGAAGAAGTTCAGATGTGTGAATTTGTCCGTAGACACTGAGTTTTACAAACACGTTTTACTCGATCTGGTGTTTTGTATGACAGAAAATGCCCATAAACCCCTCTGGTGAACCCTAAGGAAAGCCTTCTCCATGCTTACCTTGATGATCTTAGGTACAAGCGATCCACTGAAGTGCAGGGTGAAGGTCATGAGCTGAAAACAGAGCTGGCACCTGCAAGGAGTAAACACTTGTCAAGATACTGGCATTAAACTAATCATAATTCAAAACTTATCTGTAGAACTCAAAATACTTTTTTTTTTTTTTACAAAACCACTTCTATGAAAGGTTCATTGGCATATAAATGTTGAGTATGATCAATGGGGCAGGACATCTTTGAGAGCAGAAGAATGCTGACACGGGCTACACTTCTGCACATGCTTCCTGTGGATGACGGATCACTTTGCTCTGATGAAATTGTACTGCACCATCTGTCATGATTTACCTTTTTATCTCCTGTCAGGCTCATTCCTGTATGCAGCTACTTCTGAGGGGAAAATGGTGGAGTTGGACAAGTCCACACTCCACAGTTGTGTGTGTATATCTAAACTTTTCCTGTTGCGAAAAGTACTTTTGTTTACTCTGAGTTGTGTGTAATCTGGAGAAAAACATCTGCTTAATGAATTAATGTAAACCTTCCACTGTGCCTTTAAAAAAGTTTGTAAGGATCCTGGACCAGTAAGGCATGTTATGTCATAAAAACTGCAGCATACTGATTTATGCCTTTCCTGGCAGGGCCCCTTGGGGGGGGGGGGGGG
>UFQX01000172.1:664189-741326 GCA_900497675.1 Arapaima gigas | reverse complement strand
GGGGGGGGGGGGGGGGGTCTTACAAGGCTCATCTACTAAGGGACTGACCTGACTGGGGCAACAGAGCCCTCACTGGATATAGCTGCAGCAAGCAGCACTGTTCCAATGGCTTCTTTCATGTTGTCCAGGGGCTGAAGATACGTATCAGAGCCAAGACGCTTTAAGAAGAAAGCCTGGAGCTGAAAGAGACCACGAAAACTGAGACCTGACCCCTTACCAACCCATTCCGTCCATCTTCAAAGTAGATTTTGACCAGATTTTGCCTGCAATCTAAATCGCACCACCAGGTGGTACTATGCACCTTGTAATTTATAACCAGAAACTAATGATCGCTTCCTGAACCAAATTGTATTCCCTGAAATGTTCATCTTAATTCACTGTTACATTTACTTTCACCTTATTAAACATGTACACTTATTACTCCTGAAATCAATGGCCCACAAAATTAGTTTTGCAACTTGAAAAGTTGTCAAAGACATTTATATAATTACACGTGTAATTTATATAAGTAAATTTCTCAGATACGCAAGTAAACATAGTATTACTTTTAATTTACACACCCTGTTTACAGTCTCTCTCTGATGGGCTTCTTAAATTCACACAGATTTGGCTGGCAATAAAAGCTTCATCTCTGAGGGCTGTATGATACGCAGTGGTTCATTTTTCCTGTGATCTGCAATCACAGTTTCTGCTCTGGCTCAACAGCAACACCGTTCCACCCCAAAACACTACGAAGCTACTCTAGATGGTGTGCAGAGTAAACAGTGAGAAGAGGCTGTTTCTCAACATCCATGAATAACTGGAGTCAGCACATTACCAATCATTGCCCAGATCTTGAAGGTTCTCCTTTAATCTACTTACAGTTTCCATGGCCACATGTCTGTGATGTATGTTTGCCTCTCTGGCCATGGATGAAACTTATTACTCATGGTTGATCTTTTCTGTGGGTTTGGTTTGCTACAGTTGCATGACATGGTTCACTTACACTAAGAAAACAAGGTTTGAGGCATGAAAAATACAACTCCTGTTGAAAAAAAAATGTCTTGCATGAATAGGATTTGACATTTGCCCTTTAATGCTTTTACTTGATACTTTAACAATACAGAAGTCCACAGCTGCACATTTTCCTGAAGTGACAGGCTGTGTGCCTTCTGCCCCGACAGACCTGGAAGACGCCTAGGTTATTCCAGTAACACTACAGATTAACCCTTTTACAGCACACATAACTGAATGTGATAGATCTCTTCAGTCTCTACATCTATAAAGCTCAGGATCTGTTGGTTCTTTAGGCACAGTTTTCTATTTTCAAACCAGTCTTGAAGTTTGACACACAGGAACTTCTCACCCCAAGTGCGGTTTTAGTGTAATAGAGTTCATTAAACCACTTAGTATCTTGAAAATGTCTACTTTGTCTTTGAAATGAGGCCTAGAAATGCTCCTGTAGTCATGTCACATGCAGAGTGAATGGTGCAAGCATGCTGCTGCTGCACCACCCACACACACACACACACACACACACACACACTGAGGAGTCAAAAACACCATTTCATTTCCACCTTTCAACTGGATGTCGAGCAGTGCACACACTGCTCTCTGTGTTGTCCTTCTATCCAACAGCACTAACAATACTAATGTACTAAATTACTAAACACATTAAGGGTTACACAGTTTGGTGGTTATAACAATACTGTCATTAATTTTTACCATTTCACCTTTCCACTTTCTGACCTGGGCAGCTAGTTCACCCTGCTAGTGTTTTATAAAACTTTGAAGGATTTTCATCTGAATGCTCATGATTCAAAACTGCTCCAGGTGCCACAAGCACTTGCAGTAGACGGACTGCCAGTTACCTTGGTAGCATGGCCATGTTTTACAAAACCAAGCCTGACCAAGCCAGTGGAGTGGAGGAAGGCCATGAGGGGGGACAGCGAAGTGACAAGGACGTACACCGTCACCGTGGCGACGAAACCGCGGCTTGATGGGCGACCAGGGGAGGTCTCTGGCTCAGACCTATAGAGACAATACGCACTGAGTTACGCCGTTATCAAACCAGGAGTGACCCATCTACACTGAACAAGAGCAAGACCACTGATTTATACACAGGGACATGTGACACTAACAAAAAAGCTTGAAGAAAATAAATTAATAAAATGTTATTATACTAACCGGTCATCATTAATTGGACTATGGTCACCTCTTGGCTGAGAATTAGGGGATTTGCAGGCAGAGGGAATTATGGGAAGTGCCATTCCTAATAGAATGCAGAACACAGAGACAATGAGTACTTAATATTAAAAAGTAACTAACATTACGGAGGATAAAGGATAGCAAGGGCAATGACACTTGGAGGTGAAAGGCGATGGTGAAATTACTGACATCACAGCTGCAGATGTGCCTGCTCATGTTTATAGATTAAGCCCACCATTCTTGATCTAACCTCATCCCACTGAAACAGCACCTCGGTACATGTGTCCAACATCAAACCCGCCGGAAGTACACCAGTGAAGTTCTGGGCCACTTGGGGGGTCACGAAATAAGGCACCTTAAGGAAACAGCCAGCACTCAAGTAAGGAATATTCACTACACTGGTTATACGTCCGAACCACAAGGACAGCTATCCTGACCTTCTCACGTGAATTAAAATCAAGCAGATACTTTAACTGAACGATATAGTTCATGACACCAGTCTAATAGCACAGATATGAAACCCACAAAGTCCTAAACTAATAACAGCTATTGGGGGGGGGGGGGCGGACAAAAAACATAAACATACAATTATTGTTCTGCTTCTTCTCTAATACAGCCATCCTTGTAGACCAGCAGCAGTTCTTTCACAAAGACAGAACTGTAATCCTGAGCTGGACCAACAGGCTCTGGACAATGGCACCATTTATGGGCAACAGACATGTTTAGGGAGGATCTCTTTTAACTGGGTCCAAAACATCAGCGCAAACACTGATGTGGGAAACCAGCCCAAACGAAACGGAGTTGCTTCCCATTACTAAGAACCGCTTTAGAACTAAAAACAATAACTTAGAAAAGACCACTGCAGTTCCCACATGTTCCCCTCATGTAAATTTATGGAGAATAGAGGAAAATTCTAACCTCATCACAGGAACTGAAATTAAATTCGATATCTGTCATTTCTGGCAGACATTAGCAGGGCCCATGAAGCACAAACACTCTGTTTACTATAACAGGATCCCAGGTCAACAGAAAAGAATTTGTCTTGTGCCCTTGTGACCGGCTTTATAACCACGTGTCTGCAGCCATTCTGCGTGTCCACAACATCTAACATCACAAGCTGTTTGTACTTACTAACATTTATTTTTAACTCATTTCGTCCCACCTGTCTTGTAATGCTTTACCATTTTTAGCTGGATATCCTTTTTAACACTGAGTACTTCATTATTATTAGAAAGAAAATAATAACATTGAGTGCACGCCCCCCCGCCCCCCCCCCCCCCCCCCCCCAGTTAAAAGTCTGGTGGAAGCATAAGCACAGAGAAAAAAGACAAAAATGAAACAATCACTGCATAAATATCATATTTATTATAAATCTATGGCATGGAACACGGTAGGGGTAATCCAGCACCACTATATTAAAAATTGGTCAGGTTGTGCACTTGTAGCTCAGATAAGCGGTGCGGTACCTGACACTTGAGAATCTGTCCAGAAGCGGCACGTGCCGCCTGCATCCGAGAAGGCCCAGGTGATTCCGGCTATCACGTTTACCTGAGGAGGGAAACAGAGTCAAACACCCAAGCGACACACATCACCGCATCGATGCTTGGGCTTCACCCGATAGCGCCGATCACTAGAGGGAAAGTCTACAGTAGAACCCTCACCTCCCACGTGCACTGTGAGTTGTGACACAGATGTCAAAGTGTGATTACATTAACTTCAGGTACCAAAGAGCTTAAATGTAAAGACAATGAACTTATTTTCCTCCTGGATACTTTCAATTAACACATTTCATGTGACTAAAGCAGCAATGAAACAACCTCATGGTTTGCACCCAACAGCTTCCTGTTACGATGCATTTCTGTGTTTTGCTGGTTGCCCGAGAATGTGGCTCAGATGATGTGCACCAGTGTGACAAAGTGGTACGAGCCTGGGGCAGCCGCCGCCGCGGCCACCGCAGCCGCGGAGAGGGAGCACAGTGGGCTTCTCTGTTTTTCCTCTGATGTGTGGGCCGGGAGTGTACATGCTGCAGGGTGGGCACAGGAATGTTTTCCCTCTAATCAAACTGGGGACATCTGTGGGCCAGCTTCTTCTAAAAATATTTTTGTGAAGAATTCAAGAGATCTCATTTCCATGCTGTGTCAGGGAGCAAGCAGACGAGTGGGTTCCTGCTCTGAGTTCTCCATGGCCTGAGGATGAAAGGGCTCTCAGTGGAGGGCCTGCTTCAAGATTTTTGCAATCACCCCCCCCCCCTTCACCGCTTTCGCCATGTTACATACGGTCTACTATCTACCACAGTAAATGCTTTAAGACAAAAACCTGCTGCTTGTTTTTTTATTTGCATATTTCTGTTTTCAATATAAGAAGCATTAATTCTGGAAGTCTTGCATCTATAGTCTTATTTGTGCAAGCAATATGATTGTTTTTATTTTTTTTAAACCAACTTTACAGCATGTGACTCATTTATTGAGCTGGGTAATTTTACTACATTAACTCACTGTAAACATCAGGGTGAGTACTGTGGAGTAGGGCTTGGACCTGCACCCTTCGTGCTGCACGGACTTCACCGGTGCACTACCTGAGGCTCCCTGCTGAACAGCTTGGTAAATAATGGAAATAAAAACACATTTTGCTGATGTTTGCTGACACCCGTCAAAGGAGACTGAACAGGGTTCCTGTGAGTGAACCCAGGCGGTGGCGCTTGATCATAGACGTGTCACCTGCTGATGAGCCTGAATGTGGTATGAGGTGGCCCTTTTATGACAGCTTTTCTCAGAGCCTCGAAGACAAATCAGAACAGCCCACAGTCTGCTACCTGAAACAGCAAAGGAGAAAAAACAGACAAATGGAAACACACAAATATTGACTTTACTGAGCTATTCTTATACTATATAACATATATATATTGTACTTACAGATACTTTTTAAAAATAATATTCTATGAATGAGACAGTAGAAATCATACACACTACATATAACAAATTCTATTAACTGGTCACACACAGACCATAACAATTAGTTTTTCACTATAGTTTCTTTACAATGTAAAACACACCCTAAAAACAAACTCCTTTTTGTCAGGGACATACTTTTGGAATAGGGACAACAACAGCAGCTTTGATTTCCACCGATTTCGATTGCTGAAGTCAACACCTTAGAAAATCTTTTTAGGCGGTCAATTTTTCAAGCGAGGAAACCACTTTTTATTGTCCTTAAATAATGGAGATAAAAAACATTACATAACCTTTTCCTCTGCACCGCTTTCTGCAGCCAGGAGGAGGGAGAACATCTGTATTTGATTTAGTTAGCTGGAGCCACCCAAGGAAGGAGCGCAGTGTTTTTCGGGAAGTAATCCGTTTTATCGTACAGCTGCAGATGGAATGAGCGGAAGGTTCCTTCAAACCCAGGTTGAACAGGGAGCTAAACTGATCCTCTCCTTGGTGGGTCAGCCCATCCATCACATGTTCCATCATTGTGTAATAAAGAAAGATAAACATTTCCTCCTGGAGCAAATGTTAAGTTTTGTACATGACATTCCAGTTTGAAAAGGGCTTCACCTGTGTCACTCAACAGGTCTGGCACAAGTTCACTTCCTGGAGATGATAAATTTGTAGGGAGCAGCATTCGCCATTCGAGGCCCCGACCAAGTCTTGCCAATTGACTCCTCAGCACTGATATACCGTTGGAACCCAGCACTAGTAATGAGGGGCTATTTATACCGCTTTTAAGTCTCTTGATGAAACTTTATACTATAATAACAGGATGCTGGCTGCCAGCATTCGGTGATGGTGTGCATGATGGTAGCATACTGTGTGTTTTCACGTTAAACAAAAAGATCCCTATGAATGTAGGATGTGAGGTCCTTCATGTGAGTCGCTACAACCTTGTGACCCCTCAAAATTATTATACAAAAATAGCAGCACAACTGTGGAAGTTCTACTTAGAATAAAAATCTTTTATGTCACAACACATTTGTTGTCATGGCAATTTTTTTTACGCTGGTAAGCGCACATAAACTGGACAATAGCTCTTTTTATAGTTCCGGACCCATGTGAAGCAGAGTGAAAGCACGGCACCTGCAATGGTTTAAATAAAGTGTTTTTAAGACATAGGAAAGACCTGCGGTCAGGAAGAAGGTCAGTACCACCATGAGGGAAAGGAGATTAGTGAGAAGTTCTGTGAGTGGAACCAGGTGACTGAGGAGCTTTGAAGTCAGGGTTATTCTCCTCCTCGACATAAGAGGAAGGAGGGGAAAGTGAGAAGTGACACAGAGTGGGGGAAACGTTGACATTTCATTTAGACACTAATCTAAAAGTATGAGCATTCATGCATCGTAGATTTAGAAAGAGAAAACACGACTCCGCCAGGAATGCTCATTTGGGGCCCCTTCTTAAGACCTTGTTAGACCTCCAAGCTCATGCTGCACAGTTGCTCTGCAGGATGGGAGAATCTACTTGCCTAGTGACCCCTGACATCCCATGAATAGCAGACTGGTCTGCCCTTCTCATGACTAACAGGTGTGGAATCATGCAAGAATCAGTTTAATTTGCCCATGGTGCAACACTGACTGCAGTAACTCCAGGCATCAGTGGATAATCCAGGAGAAAGAGAGAATTAAACCCCAAAGTCCATAACTGCTCTACTGAAGCATCACTAGAGTGTTTCTACCTCAGCTTCGGGATTACACCCTATATCCCTATCCAGGAATGACAATTACACCACTCTTTTGGACACTGTTGTCATGAAAAAGCAAAGCCGATCGCCCGTAAAGTATCATACACTAAACTGATGTAGAAATGGTAATGCTTCATATTTAGCCGAAGATTCGATATATCGTGGTATATAAACCGGGAAGATTATCTAAACTACTGAAGTACTCCAATAAGCAATTCCATTATCATTAATGGCATCAAAGGTATATCAAGGGTCAAGTTCTGAAATAATGAGTCAGTGAGATGAAATTAGATCCTTCAACCCCTGCAAATGGGCATGGTTTTAACAAACTGAATTAGAGGACAAAGGGAATCTGCTGAGTTATTCAGTGGTTGAGGATTCAATCCTGATCATTGTGGAATTCAGAAGGTTTGTGAGCTCTGTCCCAAGGGGGCATAATATACAGCCAAGTTCTACAGTGTGCTGCTACCTGGTCTGGTGTCCTGGCGGAGCACGGTACTGGTCTCTGCATAGCGATCCAAGCTGACTGAATAGCCGTGCTGCTGCAGAACACGTTGATACAGCTGGACCTCTGTGTGGGAAGCCAAGTGCTGGCCTATCAGCACCACCGCCCTGCCAGCCCAGCCGGCCTGGTTCTGCTGAGCCTTGTCTACCTGGGGAACAACAACAAATCAGTGCAGTTTACAGAACAGCTCCTAGAGACCTACAGGGTCTGTGTGATCTGAGGTTGAACCCGAGGCTGTGGATGAAGTTTTGGGTAGAGCAGCATCTGCTGCATGTACAAGTTGGTCTGCTTACGCTCGACATGAAATTCAAAGCGACTTGACTAATGTCTTAAATAACACACTTCCTCCTTTGATATACGACCTCCTGGATTCCAATCTGTGCTGGATCAAATCAAGCCACCGGCAAGTGCATTCGGAGTATCATTTGAAGGATGGGAAATATGTAGTAAATCTACAAAAAAAATACACTTTTCTAAGTCATGTATTGTGTTTCATAAATGATAAACTTTTATAATTCCTCATCTTGCTTGAGGGGAGGGGGGGAATTAAATGCTATCAGTGATCAGATGAGAAAGGAAATCTGAGAAAGGCATGATGATTATTGCCAACAGAACATCAAAGGAACTTTCTTCAATTCAGAGCCTGATAAGTCAGATCTCAAGTGGTCCCACCTCAGCAAGTTACCTGCTGGAAATCATACCAGGCCCGCAAATCTAACAAAAATGATAAAAACTGAAAAAAGGGTAAAATGACACAATGATACATAGTCATTTACCACTTAATAGTCACAGGAACTTTTTTCTGGCAGTGAATTCTGTTTTTTAAGCACGTTTCTCTTAACAAGCAAACGCATCCCTGCCTTGTTCCAGGAAATTCAGTGACCACATTAGAAGCTGCACAGAACAATCTCTCGCTGTTGACACTAAGTTTAAGTTCACATGTGCTACAAATGGCACATCTTACGTCACTCACTTTGAAAAACGTCCGCACCGCAGACATTTTTACACTGTATGAACGCACGTACTGTACGCGTCACCAAATATCAGCTTGAAACTTCCTGACCGGTTAGCCAGATGCTGATAAAAATAAACAGTTATCAGCCCATACTGGTATGACCCCGATATCATGGCGCATCCCTAATTTCTGCCTCTCTGTGGATGACTACTCCCACTGTTTCCATTAAATACATGCCTCAGTGCATATTAATGACTTTTCTCCTTCTGGTGTGTCACCCCTTCACCTGAAGGACAAATCTTGCGTTGTTCTCAGCAAAGCTCGTCTTCAAAAGACATTTAAGCATCTGGTGGTGCAGTGGGTAGCACTAGTGCCTCACAATTCACTGGGCCGAAAGTTCAAATCTGTTTCACTCTGTGTCGAGTGTGCAAAGGTCCTCCTTGTGCTTGTGTGTTTTTCTCTGGCCGCTCGGATTTCTTCCCACAGTCCAAAGACGCGTTTCAGGCAAGCTGCTCAGTCAAAATTTTCTGTAACGTGAGAGACTGTGTAGTATAGAATAGTATAGAATATCAAGTGTTCTACATTGCCTTGAACAAAGGGATCAGCCAAATATTAATACTGCAGGCAATTGATTCAGTTTTGGCCATTTTTAAAAATGTACCCAGAAAACTGCACAGCAATGAATCCAGATGAAGCGATCTTTTCATTTGAAGCTACTGCAGAACGACACTTATATATTGAATTTGTTTATATTACCCGACCACCTCATACACCTATACAGAAAACACTGGGATTGATTCATTAAGTCAGAACAAAGTATATGAATAAACTTTAACAATAATGTGTGACTCTCCTTATACTTTTTTGGAGTAGCGTTAACGGCAAACATCTGTTTTTCATAAAATCCGACCAGTCAAAACAAATTTTATTAAACCCCACCTCTCTGCACACGTGTAAACATATGCAGATCTGCAGAAACAGCTGCACGTCACACGTATTCGCAAAGCCTCGGCTGCTCAATATCTCAAACCTCACTGAAAGGAGGGGATAAAAGTTTCAGAGACACACGGCGACAGACAAGGAGGTACAGAGACACAGAGAGCAAACACTGCGCTGGACAGCAATACATTACATAGGCTTTTGCCATATTAATGGAAACCCCTCCCTGTTTTCTTATCCAAGAACTTTCCCCTAAGGAATTCATAACACTTCTGCACGTTTATAAGGGACAATATAAGTTTCCTTATATTGTAAAAGTAATAAAATACATAAAACAAATTTCAAAACTGTTACAACATTCCAACCTTCCACCTCTCTCTCACAGAACACACACACACACACACACACACACACGAAATTTCTTGAGCAGGCATTGTCGGTAAGCACTTCCATCTGGGAAGACTACAGCACCAGTCCAGACCAGTCTCTTCGGGCTCTGCTCCCAGTCCCAAATATTATTTTCCAGGGTTAATTTTCTCTGGAAATCAGGAAAATGCTTCTTAGTCAGTCATTGCGTCATAGTTCAAGATTTCTGTAATGATCAGCAAAAACTAGTATCAAAGGCAGAGAGAAAATTGATTTTTTTTTTTAAACTTATGCACTAAGCCGAAAAAATACATTTTTTTTCCAGTGAAATCGTTTTTGACTGGCGCAACACAAAGCGCTTTTGAAATCAATATGCGTTGAACTTAACTGCATATTCTCACTGCAGAAGGCAGTGACCCCCAGGGGCCGTGCTTTGCATGGATCCTGGGGGTCACGTGTGACACAAGGAAGACCTCGCCCGAGGAGACAAATGTTACTGAGGCTTCCTTTCTCAGTGAGGCCATTAAGGCCAGTGAAAAGGAGCCTGGAACAGAGGCAACTGTACATGAGAACAGCGGTTAGCCATGTCACAACCACAGTCACATCACAACAAAGCCACTTCTGTGTCAACAGGCACAAGTATGTGCACAACTTCAGCGGTCAAACAAAAGAGATTAGACAAGCCCCACTTTCAAGAATATTGCTTACAGCAGAGGAATGTCTATCACAGAATAACATACACACATTTCACAATTTCTCCAAAATGCCTAACCTGATTTCTCAAGGCCCCAGAGAGTAAGTGTTGAACAAAACATAATTGTGCAAAAGCCAAAAATATTTTTCACAACCAGATGATCAGCTGTTAGCATCAGTAAAAGGAGAATTCCCTCTCCCCACCGCCACACCTCGGGGAGTACATCTAACAGACACCAAACCTCTGACTGCGGTAGGCCGGTACACAAGCTACCGAATACCACACTGACCTTGTTATAAATAAAACTACTATGTTTAAAATCCAAGGCCCACTGACACTTCCTGTGACCATTAGGCTGGGCCTTCTACTCTCAGGATGGACAGATGTCCCTGCGTCTCTCCCTGCCTCCCCCTCTCCACCCAGCATCCTCTGAGGAGAGACAAAACGGCAGTTAAGAATGCCCTCAGACCGAGAGAACAACTAAGAAAAGCCTTGGCTGCCTCAACTCTGCACTGCTTAAAGCTGATGGAGATAATCTGGTGGCACACTTACGACAGGCTGCTGGGGGACCGGGCGGCAGACAGGCATTAGGGGTAGCAGGGCTGTATGGAGGTTCCATAACATCTTCAAGAATTACAACTGTTCCACACCTTGGTTTTATTTGTGTGTTCGGTGTCTTGTCTGGCAATTAATGAATAATAAATTCCAGAGACCCCCCAACACAAGGTGCATTAAAATAGCCTGTTCTCATGTTAAAATATACTGTGCTACAGCTGATAAAGCACAAAACAGACAATAGAGATTTATTTTAAATTTTCTCCTTTGATAGACAAGGAAAGTAAAGTAGAAAGTGTTTTTTTTTTTAAGTGGAATGTGGGAAAACTGAACAAGGGCTGCATAGAAAGGGAGTTGGTTGTTTCTAAGCGTCTTGGAGAGAATCATAGTGGTGGGTTTTTTGTTTGTGCTCTGAAGGGGCTGGAAAGGCCCCAGGCTCCAGCTATTTGTCCACGCCGAGTCGATCCTTCCCTTTGTAACTGGCAAAAGACTTGGCACAGTGTTTTTTTATCCGTCTGACAGGAAGTGGCCTTCTGGAACCACAGGCTCCAACAGACAAAAAAAATCAGGCCCACGATAAATATACCCCAGCAAGGCTAAGTAAGAGGCCTTAAAACCACACTCACCAGCAGAGTAAAAATAAGAGATCCAGACACACGGGTGACATTAGTCAAGAACAACTGGAGAAGACACACAGAACAGTGAAGGTGTCACACTGTCGCTGACACGTTTGCATGACTCCCGGTTTGTCACTGCAGCCATTAATCTTGTAATTAGACCCCCAAATGAGGGAAGAGAAGAACGACCCTGCGGCGTTTTGCTAATAGTGAGCACAACAGAAGACGAATGTTGAAGAAGAGCAAAAACCATCAAACCAAATGCAACCCCTGTGAAACACTTTGACGGATATTCTCTTTTTTACATCTTACTCTTTTAGTTAATTTTTCACAGGCTGAAAAACACATTAATAAAAATGTTTCTCCGTCGCCATTGCAGGAGACGGTGGGATTTTCCGTTTTCGCTGAGGAGGATGATATGGGGAAGCCATCTAAAATGGCCCCTTTACATAAGAGGTTCCTCACCATGTGTTTGTAATGAATTCTGGCACCTCTGGAATGCTTGTTAAAGACCATTAGCAGGGCTGAAACAACGGTGGACCATATACCCCCAACTGACAGGGCCCCGAAAGAATCTTGCGCACACGCAAGACACACACATTCCGAATATACAACTTAAACGTAACTGTCTGGGGTCTTGACGTGGTTCAAGGAAGGAGAGCCAGTTTGATTAGAACTGGAAAGGGTCCAACGGAAGAATGGAGTTCTGGGACAAACCTTCAGTCCAGTCCCAGTCGTGAGGAGCACGTTGCCTAACCTCAGTCTAACTCAACCCGATCGCTTCGGGTTGCTAGCACATGTAACAGTGGAGAAACAGGATCTGTCAAGCAGCCAGTGATTTGCTCCCAGTGTACAGATGTCGGACGGTCACATGCAACGCAACACAGCTCCCGGAATGCCAGCGGACAGCCATTCGTAGGATGTCTGCGGTCAAAGGTTTTGAACTGCTGGACCTACATGATCAGGCTTTAGAAAGAAATCCACTTAACTAAGTCAGTTCTCCAGGACTGAAAACTACTACTGTGCTTGCTTTTCCACAAATGGCTGAACTCGGCAGTTCCGAAACATCTCCACCGCATAATCATCAAACCGTTGATTAGTGGAAATAGCAGGGCTTCTGGAAGGATGGAACAAATAAATGGAGGAACCGGGAGACCAGTAGAGATGTTTGGAAACTACTGTTCAGATTTTTCTTGTCATTTGTGCAACTTCGAAGCTCCTTGAACCGCACGTGATCACCAGTGGCTGGGCTGTAGACGCCATTATCCTGAAGTACTCTTCTGTTTGTGAGGGAAGAAGTGCCGCATCATCGGAGGCTGACAAGCACTTAGAACACAAGCGTGACATTCCCCATCGGTCGAACCATCTAATGGAAAGAGCCGAACTGGCGTGCTGCAGGGACACACGCCCCACATTGTTTTCATCTTCCATGACACTTGGCGCTATTAAACCCCCTAGGATGTCAGGAACACATCAGACCATAACAATTTGTACCCCTGCAGTAAAAGCCAGTGTTTACGCTCCCCATACCGAAAAAAAAAGCCTCCCGATCTTCAAAAAGCATTAGCAGACACTTTGGTCATTTTTGTGTTTAAACTAAGTTAAATGCAGGGGCATCTTTGCCAGCGAAAAAAAAAAACATTCTGTCATGCTTATTCTTCAGTGAAGTCTCCTTCCCTCCCTGTTGCTGCCAAAAGTTGCTCATAATTTGTGCTCAGCCCTAGCAGACAAGTTCTATTGGGCCTCCCAGATGATGGCTAACAGTCACACTCCCACTGCGAAGCTCACATCTCCTTCTACTGGGTCATAATACAGGATTAATGGAGCAGCCCACTAATATATAGATGATAAGAGTCCTGCCTAAAAAGGTGTATTAACATTTATATTCATCAACCTTCACGTAAGCCCTTTGGATTATGTCAAGGTCGCATCGTGCTCGTCTTCCTATTTTTAAAAATTGTTTAAAAAAGCACAGTTTCGATTGGGGGGGAAAAAAAAAACACATTTCTGTCAATATTTCTGTTAGCTCAACGTACTGAAGGGCTAAGTGTGCGGGTTTCGTGAATAAAACACTCCGCTGCAAAGGATGTCAAGTGAGAAGACTTCCCATGGGTTCTGAGAATGTCCGGACAGGTCCCGTCTGGACCTCCAGCACATCAGTGTATCCCAGGATGCAGATTCAACTGGAATGGATGGACAGCTGTTAGTACTGACCCTGGGTAAAAAAGCACCTCATTCGGTCACCCTGCACACATACACACATCCCTGCTGTGAGGAGGAATGCAGAGGGCAAGACCTCCCAATACCTTCTCTTGAGGGGCCTGTGGATCATACTGGAGAAAAGGGTCGCCGCTCATGTTTCAGCTGGGCTTATTATTAGGCCGGGCACCGTGGAGCCGGCAGTAAATTACCCAGGACAAGACACAGTGCCGTGTTCATGGATGATCTTGTACGCTCGTGTGAAGTGACCTGAAGCAGAGGGTACTCGCGTTCTGCATTTTTCTTGTCCCGGTTCCTCGTACCTTGTGCCTCTCATGTAAGGAGAGAAATAAACAGCACGGGGCACTGACTGGCTCTGTTTATCTAGGAAGATGTGGCCCAAGGTGGACTTGAGACAGCACACATTCTCATCAATAACCCCCCCCCCCCACTTCTCCTTTTCCATTGAAGTCTTCTAGATGACCACCACACTGCTAGTACTGCCATATGTATATCCAGCATCCTAAATATATAAAAATGGGTATATTATTATTTAATTGTTAATTATTTTTAAATTTATGATTTAAAATGTTTAAGGGGGGGTGGCGGGGAAAAATGGGCGATACTCGGTTCATATTAAAAATCGTCGTACATTTATCAATAACTGATGGTCCACGGTGGTTCAAAACTTATTTTGGGATGTCAGTACACACAACGGACATTTAAAAATCAAAGACGTGCGTTTGGACTGTGGGAGGAAACCGGAGCACTCCGAGGGAAAACCCTGGCAACAAGCGAAGACTACCCGAAATCCACCGAGGTGGTTTTGAACCTGCAGCCTAGGAGAACCTCGAGACGAAAATGTGCAGAATCCTCGGCTGGACGACGCCTGCGCTCATTGTCAAACTGCGTGAGAAAAAAATGCGTTAATTAAACGTCTTGTTTACTTTTAAAATGGGTGTGTGGTAAACATCTGAGACGTGTCACGCGCCCCGGAAAGTGAGGGAACCGCGCCGAAACTGCGGAGACCAAGACGCCGGTTTGACTACTTTAAAAAAAGCACATTGACGACACAATTCGTGAAGAAAATGTGGACTTAACGTGTCGCTAAAAACGAGGAGGACGTGAAGCGGCCCGCGAGGTGTTACATCCTAAAAGCGGTGCGTTAAGTGGGCTGCAGTTCAGGCGCTTCAGCACGTAAACACTGTTGTGTTTGACAAACTTCGTCGGTGCTGAGTGTGAATTTATGAAGCGTTTATCACTCACGTCCGTCTGGTTGAGCCAAACCTCCAGCAGAGGAACGAGGCGCTCCGGCTGCTGGAGGAGGAGCAGCTCCTCGAAGCGGGTCTCCGCGCTCGCGTTGTCCCGGGGCGCCGCGGGCGGAGCCGATTTGAGGCGCCCACGGAGCAGCACCAGGGTCTGGTAGAAGACGCAGGCGAGGACCCCCGAGAGCAGCACGGGGCGCGGGAAGCACCGCGGCCGCCGCGTCCACAGGCGTCGCAGGAGCGCCATCCCGGTGACATAACATTTAAAACGGGGAAACGGGAGAGACGTTATGAGGCTCTGGGTTCCCACGCATCCTGCGGACGGAGCTTCAGGGGCGCGCGCGGGGCAAAGACAACCTGCGGCGCGGGCGCGCGACGCCCCGCTTCCATTTTATCCTTCAATTGCCCCCCCCTCCCCCGTTCTTTTTCCTTTTTTTCCCCTGAGGTGCGGCTCACTTTAGAGGAAAAGTGCGTCGCAAAAGTCGCCGAAAAGTGTCGCAGACTCGTGGAGTCACATCTTTTTCCCCAGACCCTGCGGCAGGAATAAGGCGAAAGAGCTCGCGGTCGGGAGTTGGCCAGCGCGTGCGGCAAACTTTCTGTTTCCTCCGGTTTCCACTCAGGAAAGAGACCCCCTCCCGCGGGTGTCGCAGGTCCCGGGTTCGACTGCAGTGTGTGCAGAAACTCGATCCACCTGGTAACCGATCATCAAAAAGAGGTAAACTGTCACCTCCCCTCGGCGGGAGAGCGGCGACACGGCGGCTGCGGTTCGCAGAATATCACCTTAACTGTTCCTGAAAGTGCCGCACGTTTCGCCAAAGCGACTTCCAGTGCTGGATTAGTTTTACCACGTTTTACTCATTTGCACAGTGTGGGTACCGTGCGTTGACCATGGCCCCTGCAGGAATGGGATGCGAACCTTTTTGAGAAAATGCGAGCCCTAAACGCGTCACCACCTGATGCTTGAGACAGGGAAGAGTGTTAAAAATGGTGGAAAACGTGCTCAACTGAATGACAGGTAAATCAGCTCAGGTACGTCCCGACGAATATTCGGAAAAGATGGGCGAGAACAGAAGTTTCGTGAAGCCAGTTTTGTGTTTATCAGCGTGCGTCCCGCAAATTGTCTTCTTCGGCGCACGTTTACATTGCGTTTTGGGTGACGTAAATATTAATTCATGGCATATGACGTCACGTATAGCGCAGCTGTAACCCGCAGGTCGCTTCACTGAACCTGTGTTCTCTTCAATCCTGTGAGGCTACAGTATTATTCACGTTTTAAAAGTTGGCAACGTGGTTCTCGTTTACTGTAGGATATTAGTTGAGAACATCAGCGATACTTGAATAAATTCCAGAATGAACGCGCGAAGAGATTCCGTGACACAGAAGTTCAGGACCATCCACAACAGATGCTTTGACTGGTACAATATGATGTCAGTGGCAAATACAGTTAAATCCCACGATCGGCGATGGGCTCCCGTCCTCGTGCTCTTCCCATCACCATCATCTTCTAGGTAGGCTGAACCTGCTTGTTAGAGACCGCTGCTCTACGGAGGGCTTCCTTCTGTCTCCAGGTCATCGGTTTGAATCCTACTAAAGCTGGAGCGTCCTTGATTGAGGTGCAGTACTTACCCCGAACCGGTGCTGGAAAAACGGTCAAAACCGGTACGAAGGCGATTCTCTAACACTAACCCGCCACCGACTGAGGCGTCGTGCACGTAGGAGCAACGCCGTGCCATTTCGGGAGCTGTACAAGCACTTATCTCCGGTTCTTTCACCGAATTCAGTAGAAACCACACAGTAGATCTGTACTGCCCTCTTACATGTTCACCAGAGCCCCCCCCCCCCGTCTGAATAATACAACCAGAAATTATCAGGTTCAATCCACGCAGATAAAATAAAGGTAGTGAGGAGACAACTGTCGGCATGGGGAAAATCAAACGTTTTCGCGGTTTATCCGGAGGTGCTAGTCGTGGCTTGTTTGCCTGCCAAGGACAGAAAACTTAGTGTGAATTAGTGATCAAACAGAATAGTGCCTATTTCAGCCGCTCTAATGCTGTCTTTTCTCCCGTGGGCTGGGCGTGGTTTCACAGCCCGATTCAGGGATAGACCCCAGAACACCACAACCTGGAGCAGGAGGGTAACGGATGCCGTCACAAAGGGACCACAAAGAAATCAGTGCACAGTGCAAACAGCAACCAGGTAATTATCAAAAGAAACATGATCATTTTATTGGATTTCTTTTCTACACGGCTGGGAAAACTGTACACCGTACTCAGTACTCAGTGCAGAAAGACAGACCAGTATTACAGATACACATACAGACTAGAGCATCACTTTGTTCATACTGTTTATATGGTAAATGGANACCGTACTCAGTACTCAGTGCAGAAAGACAGACCAGTATTACAGATACACATACAGACTAGAGCATCACTTTGTTCATACTGTTTATATGGTAAATGGAGAGAGCTTTAAAAAAAAAAAAAAAACAATAGCCTCATTACTCCATCACAGACGGCATCGGTCAGACACACTGTTGGCAACATCTGCATCGTCAGCTGTTATCCTGTTAAACAGCATCCGTTCACAGTTTTCCACATGTTTATGATGTGATCCAACTTCAGGCTGTCCCGCAGTAATCCCTCGAGTCCAATTATCCACAACGCGCAACGAATCCACACGCAGTAAATGCTGCCGACACGGCCATTTGGTTCCACCTGCCACGCAACACAGGCTGCAGAATGTCTTCAGGTAGATGGTTTAAATGTCGCTGCAGTCTGCACCCCCCCCCCCCAATGGAAGATTGCCTGGACATAACACACACGAAAAGGAACTGTTTAACTCTGTACTAACAGTTTTGGTGGGTGGTGGGGGTTCAGTGTTGTCAACGGTCCAGCTGAGGCTGTTGCTGCAGGAACGGGGCCTATTTATGCCGGCTGCCCCGCCTCTTCATCGCAGCTGTGCACTGAGGGCAGTACCACTTCCCCTTGGGGGCCTCGGTCAGGCCCACGCAGCCATAGTGGAACCATTCGATGGGACACTGTGGGACAGACACATTGAAAAACGCCAAAATGTTTGAGCTTAACATAATGCTGTGCAGAAAAAGCACTTTGACACTACAGAAAAGGTCACTCCTAAGCCTGAAGAATGGCTCTGAAGATTGCATAAAGTTATTAGAGGTTCTTCTATGAGGTCCACCACAATATAGCAATAAGAAGGCAGGGATTATGGGTTTAGGGGCCAAGCCTCCTCTACGTGGGCAACGTTAACAAGACAGAAGTTACCCTTCTATCACTTAACCCAAGTAGAGAAGTACTTACATCTTGATTGTCACAGCCAACCATCTCACCGTAGGACACCTAAAGGCCAAAGGGACAGAACACATTTTAATACACGCCAATGCACACAAACAGGAGGCTGAGACACCAGCCCTCCCCCAACTTGCTTGTTTATGGGTTCCCCTGCGCCGGAGGTGGAGACGCGCACCTGATTGCAGATGCAGTATCGGGGTTCATTGGGGTCGTAGGTCCAATCCACCTGGCCGGTGGCCTCAGACTCGGGCAGGGCCGAGGTCTGCTGGGACAGCTCCTGCGCCAGGGCGGAGGAAGACGAGCAGGACGACAGGGAGGAAGATGAGGACGAAGACGACGACTGGTGGTTCGCAGACTTTGTGTTGTTTCTGTGAACAAAGATGACAACAAAGCTGAGCCTCCCATAGACTGCGGAACACTGAATAGATGACCGACAAGGAACACGACATCTGGTGCGTGAAGACGCACAACAAGGTTGACCGGGCACGCAGCCGGAGCCCTACTTTGTCTTGCGGCCGCCCCGGGAGTCTGACGACGACGAGGGCGTGAGGGTCTGGGTGAGGGTGGACGCCAGTGCTGAGGACGAGTATCCGCCCGACTCCCGGGAGAGAGCGAAGTCGCGGCCCAGCTGAAAGTCACTGTTCTTGATGGCCTCGTAACTGGCCTTCAGGCTGGACGTCCGTCTGCCCTCCTTCATCTACAGCGTGGCATACGTGCAGAAACTCAGCACGAACAGTCACCATCCACAGCGGCGAACGCACAGAGATGGCAACAGCAGCCCAAACACGTAACGTATACCGACTTGTGGAAAAGTGTACAAGCGTTCCGGTGTGTCCTGAATTACCTGCAGGGGAGGCATCCTTACCTGGGCAGTGGCCTGCACAGCCTGTGCTGCCGCCATGGTGATGGCCCCTGCCCCTGCACCCGCGCCCGCAGGCAGGGAGCTCAGGTTGTAAGACGTCAGGGGCCCGGAGGAGTTGACGCTGTAGGCATTGTTTGTGCTGGACGACATGTTGCTGTTCCTGCACCCTGTTTTGAGGGCAGGAGCGTTTCGTATTTCAGCTGAATGCAGGTCTTAATCTGTGGCGTGTGAACATTTCATGCACGTTTACCGTAGTAATTTAGCCGTGAAATTGGTGCGCAGCAATCCTCACCAGGAGTATTCTCCTTTGACGCGTCTGACGTGAGGGTAGACAGCAGCGCCTCGGACCTGAACTTCTTCTCTGGGACGTGCTCTGTAGTGTGGTGACCCGATGTGCTGTACTTCCTCTCTGGAAACACCATCACCACAACAGTGAGTGAGCTGCAGAGGTCGCACAGCAAAGGACATTTAACAAGAGAGAAGCGCCACAAAACCCTGCCTTACTTTCCACTGCCGTGTGAGTGTGAGCGTGGTGGTTGTTCACAGGCTGAGAGGGGCTGTCCATCTCCAGGGAACCTGACAACACACACAAAACAAACTTTGCACTAATGACGACAAACGCCTGCCGTCCGTCAGGACACGAGAGGCTGGAGAAGAGTCCAGCGAGACCAATTCCAAGCACAACGTCACACTAAACGGGAGCCGACGGAGATGTAAGAGAAGGGCAGCTCACTCACGTCTCTCGAGCACCTCTGTGATGCCAGCGTTGTCAGCTTCCAGCTCCATCTTGAACTTGGCAAGTTCCTGGTCCAGTTTCCTGAGGTGGCGGTCCACCTACGCCAGGGGCAGAACCGTTATTCAGTCTCGCATGCGTCTCGCATGCGCGTACGTACGCACGCACACACACACACACACCATGCCTGGACAATCCTGTGATCACTGGTTACAACAATATTAGAAGTACAGTGCACAATGCAACGTTAATATGTCAGCAACATCTTATTCTATACGGCTGGCAAATTCACGCAACAGGACCCGTGGGCCAGCGACGCACTACTGCCATCTGCTGGAAGGTAGCAGCACAGCGCAACACAACGAAGCTTACACAGCAGTTACACATCCCGTAAACGTCCACACACTGGCCTTATAGAACAGGGTCCCATACAGTACAAATCCTTGTTGACATCAAAATCCCCTTTACACTCAACCGCATAAAATGTTACTAAATAAACAGGTTAATAGGTTAATAAAAAAATTTTTTTTTTGGCTGGTCTTTCAGTTACTGTGTCAGAAGAGAAAGGAAAATATTTCCATTTAATTGTTTTCATTTATTAAACAGCTAAGAAATAGGCCGATTTGTGGCTAGATTAAGGCTTCACTTAGGCTACTGTTAGGGCATTTATGTTATAGAAACTATTTTTTACAATTGAGTTAAATTGATTATGATTTTCTGAGACAGTCAAAGTACAGACAAAGTAGGAAGAACACAGTTGTTTTTATTATGGCTAAAGTGTGACCATGTTAATAAACTGCTCGGAAGCCCGTTATACGAAAGGCTTAGAAATACATTCTGTTTATCCCTTATAAATGTTTTTGTTGTAAGGGATTCTGCGATAGGAGGGATCAGTGTACACATAAAATGTACTTGTTCTTACACAATGTAAATTATTTCTTCATTACTCACCAAATCATAAATCTGATTGGCTAACTGGACTTTCTCATCTGCATCTTCCAGTGCCTTATAATAATCCTGTGGTGAAAAAGAAAAATAGTCAATGACACTACATACTTTTAATGTCTCTGCAGTTATCCACGTACACACACCCAAATAACAGCATGACGCACAACTTAACCTCAGCTTCAGAGACTTATTCACTTTAAATTTCCTTATTTGTCACGGGGAAGGCTGCAGGTAGGTAAATTTCACACATTTATAATGTTACATTTTTACAATGCGGTTTGTTACCTTTACAACTTTACCCTTGTAAGCTGAAGATCTTTGGGTTCAATCCCACTCCTACTATACTACCCTCGCTCAACGTATTTACCGGGAGTTGATACACTCACAATACCGTATTACATAGATGCAGCCACATTATCCACCATTTTAGATCACCTCCAACAAAGGTGTCAGCTGAAGAATGACAGTAACAGGTGGAGGATAGGAGGTCTGTTCAAAGTATCCGGCGATTAACACGGCCACTGCACTTCGGGCTTGTGGTGGGGTGGATGGAGAAGGAACCTTTGCTGGTTGTTTAAGTAGTTACAAGCAGGTCACGTTTCCTATTCGATCAAGACTAGTCATAGTCTGCAGTCGTTTGTTTTTGTGTGTCTAATAAATCAGAACTTTTGCAAGTTTGCGTAAAAAAGGTCAAATCAGGCAAGTTCAGCAGCCTCCAAACTCACAGCAAAAGTGGAACCGTGTTGCTGTCCATTCAGCGTCATTTTGATTTAAGGTGGAATCTCGTAAGTGGGAAACGTAATTACCTTTACGGTACCGTATTTCTTGCAAATGGGAAGAACGAGCCTCGTGTGGCTATAATTCAGTAAAGGGAATTAAATAGTTTCACTGGTATAAGCAGAACCTCATAAGCCAAACATTCTACTTGTATTTAATCACCTTCGACACTGCAGAAGGCAAACGGCCAAATTTTGAACAAAACTCGACGCAAACACGTTGCTCCCATTTGTGTGACACACAGCACGTGACGGTAACTCGCCGAACGCAAAACGTGACAAGCTTGTGACTCATCACACACGGTCAGCAGAGGTAGTGACTTTCCGCCGCACCATAATCCTAAACCGCAGCATCATTTAGCGGGGAATAGTATCGTTCCAGACACTATTTGAACAGACCTCGTATTTCAAGACTCTCAGCCCTGCCACTGACTCTCGACCTGCTTCCTGGGACTCACTAATCCTTCTGATATTCCGCACAGATTACAGAAATGAGACGGATGGCTGAGGCCCAGGCTGCAGTCTCCTTCACCTTCTTAATAACCTCCATCTGCTCCTCCCGCCACTCGGGTTTGTTCTTCTTGGCGTTGACGAAGAACTCGTTGACTCGCTGCTCCAGCTGGTCCATAGCATCTGGAGATGAAGCATCGCGACATGTGACCATCCTGCATCACAAAAGACCTCCAGCAGAGCTCACGACTCCTCTCTAGAACAATTCCATTCAAGTTTTTACAAATGCGCCGTTTGTGTCGGAATAGTCAGTTCTCCCACAGCACCTGTTTTCAGAGCGCAAAAGGGCTCGTAAATGACGGATAAATTGTGGAAAGATGCCAGTAGAGCGCGGAGAATGGGTAGCAGAACGTGCCAAAAAAGTGCTGGTGATAAAATAGAGTTTGAAATGAAGTGCTGAACGGTGCACGCGACATCGCTCGTGCTACTGGCATAAACGGGGCAATTTTGCAAGCACTGAGAAGAAAAGCTGAGAAAAAGAGCGTTTTTAGCAGGAACACCTGAAAGTGCTACAAAATCTATTAACCTAAAGAGGGAGAAACACCACCAGGTGTTTGGGTCGGTCAGAAGAAGAGGGAATCAGGCGCGAGCTGCCGATACATGAAGGGCTCAGAAAAAACTTCACTTCCAAGACCGTGTATTTACGTTACCGAATAGTACATTTAATAATGATTTTGAGCTTTCCAAATTGTGTATTTCATTGGCACCGCTTACTGCGTGTGGGAATGTTTTGGTTGGAAATGGGTTTCCATGCTTGCCGCACGAGATCTCGCGGAAACACTACTGCGGTGCTACAGGCGAACTGACTTATTTCAACGCTCCCAACAGACACGTCTGTTTCAAAGTTGGCATCATCCAGTATATACAGAAACTACTGGTCAAACAGCAACGCAGTGCGCCTCGGTCAGTGCGCTGCAAAACGAGCACAACGGTTTCCTTAAAAAGTCAGCAGTCGGAACGTCCCAACAAAGGCGACTTAATACTTATTTGTCGCCATTAGGTGCGTTATAGTGAGGCGCTGCGCGAGGCGGCGGCAAAGCGCGCGCTGCCGCGAGCCTCCGGCGGCCCGGCGGTCACGTTGCGCGAGCACGTACTCTGAACTTGCAGGTCCATCTCGCGCATTTCCGTAAACCTGTCGCGCAGATCCATGGGTAGCTGCTCGATCACTGGCGGGGGGAAGAAAACAAGCGACAGCGTTAGCTGGCTAGCTAAACCGAAACAACCCGCAGGCTCGTCTCGCCCCAACTGTACGCTTAAATGAGCGCCGCTAACACTAGCACTCGGTAGCAACGGCATACTTACTCTCTAAGTAGTCCTCTAAGTACAGCATTTTGGCTCAGTGATTTTTTTAGACGTTTATTAAAAGAAAGTCTGCGTTTCAATATGGCGCCGTCTGCCGCCGAGGCTCAAGGAAAAAGCTATTTTTCTTACTGAGGTCACTTCGTCTGACGCAGTTGGAACGTTGCACTTTGATTGGACGGTTTTAAATTTGCGTCATTTTTAAAAATCTTGTGCGAAAAGCACGCCGGGGCTTGTAGTTGTACAGTCACGTGTTTCGTCATTAATGATGACTCGCTGCGTAACTATTTGACTGTCTTCGTAGAAACGACTGGTTCAACCCGAAATAAAATAATTTTGAAACTCAGAGCATGTTATTTGTAACGCGCTTATGCATGGCGCGGTGGCCTAGTTACTTTTTCAAAGTGCACTTTTAACCAATTATTACCGATTAATATGAAAAAAAATTTTACCTGTAAAACGGAAGTGAAGCATTTCTTACATTCCATCCCGCTCAGCGCGTGCAGCAGCAATGAATTTCATACTCTTCTTACTGTTCTGTCTTGTATAAATCGGGTCCAAATTAATTTTATAACTGACCGAGATGTGCTTTAAAGGTAATGTTATTAAGTGAGGCTGTGGACAGTTAATCTCCTACAATAAACTTTAGTTCCCAGGGTTTTTGATTTTTAAAATGTGTTCTGATTTCCTGACTGGACATAAATGCTCCCGGTGATATTAATACGGTCGTAAATCTTTGCATTTAAAAAAAGACGTAACTTTATACCGTGATGAAGTCGAATCGTGTTCTTACCCGAAGCTCTACTTTAATTCAGTACCGATTCCCCGGCTCCCACTCGGCTGTATGAATTTGGGAATAAGAGGTAACGGCGCCTAGAGGGCACGTGACATTATATATGAAAAGTGAGTAGGAAATTACATTTTCCTTGAAGCCTCTCATTACAAACACCGCGTTTATTTATTTTAATGAAAAACAAGGGTTTCAGACTAACTGTGCTGTTGAATGAACGTATGTACGACGTGTTTCTATTGGATAATGAGTTTTTCCGTGATGCCACGAGCGCTACTTTTTTAATAAATGGGCCAAACTGTTTACTGTTTATTATCGCCGGATAAAAATATCACACAGCGGAGCCGAATACAGTTTTCCCAGCGGTCTTCCTAGCAGCACGACGACCGCATTACTGTTGTGTAATTTTGGCCGTCTCGTACAGCGCCGCCTTCCGGTCGATACGGGAAGTACAGGTGTATGTTTACAGTACGAAACGCGTTCCGAGCCATTTCGTACAGCATATTTAAGCCTAACGGCTCCAAGATGGAACTAATCGACCCCCCTGGAAGGGCACTCATAGCTTTCTGGAAAAACAGATCAGAAATAAATGCTGAACCGCGGTATAATTTTTGTCGAAAAAAAAGGTTGCCGGTTCGAGTCCCGGTCCGGCAGTTCTGATTGACACAGGAGGAAAGTGCTGCTGCATGAAGGGGTAAATAAACACGGTAAACTCCGTCTATTTGAAAGTCCATTTTGTGTGTCTCGCCTGTGAGGATGCGACCCACCCTGTGTCTGCGGGGGGGGGGTTGCTGCCAATCACATTGTCCACATTCCTCCTCCTCCTCCTCCTACTGTCCACGAGCTTCTCTAGGACCCAGCGGAGGCCCCGACAGTGACTCGCCCCCCCCCCCCAGCGCGCGCGCACGGACACTCCTCACTCTCCTGGCACCCGGAGCGCNGGTCTCCCCCCCCCCCCCCCCCCAGCGCGCGCGCACGGACACTCCTCACTCTCCTGGCACCCGGAGCGCGCGGCTGACAGCGGACTGGACCACTTTCCCGCTCCGCTCCGCAGGTACCGACCCGCCGGGCTGTGACTCCAGCTGCTTTTGCGCGCAAACTGACCCGTTTCAAGCTCGATCGGTAACTTTCGCTGCTGTTTGTCAACTGCACCACGTGCTCACGGTCGCGCGCCCCGAAACGCGGGCTGTTCGCCGACGGCGCCCCGCGGTTCGGGGGCACCTGCGCAGGTGAGCGACGCTGTTTACAGGTGTGTCTGCCGTCCCTCCAGAGGCCCGTTTCCCGGCGCCTGCGTGGAGCTGACGGACGTCGCGCGGTGCCGTGACAGGCGACGGTAGGATGTGGGGTCACGACCCGTGGCCGCCGCGCTCAGGATGGCCCGACAGGACGCCGTGAGGTGCCTCCGCTGCCTGCTCTGCGCGCTCAACGTGCTCTTCTGGGTAGGACGCGAACCGGAGCGGCGGCGGCAGGTGGCCGCGGGCTGGGGTTACACACACTGCCGGGCTGCGGCCACAAGGCGGCGACACCACGGCTTCATTGCCATCGTCCTCTTCACCAGCATCACCAGCATCACCATCATTAGTCACTGTTAACGTCACCGATCATATCAAGTCGGTGACAATAAACTGTCTCCGCTGTAACGATAATCTGTCCTCAGTAGTTTATATGTTTGAGACCCGAGCTGACGGGGGGGGGGGGCGTCTGTGCTGTCTGGCAGCTGGTGGCCGTGTGTGTGCTGGCCGTGGCGGCGTGGCTCCGGGACGACCTCAACAATGTGCTCACCTTGACGGCGGACACCAGGTGAGGCTCGCAGCGGTTGGCCGGGGGGGGGGGGGGAAGGTGCACGTAGCCGCGGTAAAACAGTTTTTCACTGTTAGGTCGTGCGGTTTGCTGCCACATTATGGAGATCGTTGCTATAGTAACCAAATTTCCAGAACCGGGTTCAACTTGAGCGTGTGCAGCGGTGACAACAGGGGAGATGTGGCTACGTCGGCTGAGGATCATGGGAAACCTGTTGAAAGATGGCAGCCCCCCCATAAGAAGCTGGTTGTACCTGAGTCGGGCATCACAGAGCAGTAACCCCCCCCCCCATCGCTCTCCGCAGGCTGGAAGAGGCAGCGATCGTCACCTACTCCCCTGTGGTCCACCCGGTCATCATCACCGTCTGCTGCTTCCTCATCATCGTGGCCATGGTGGGCTACTGTGGGGCCCTCAAACACAGCCTGCTGCTCCTCTCCTGGGTACGAGCACCTCTGCCCCCCTGAGCGTGTGTGTGTGTGTGTGTGTGTGTGTGTGTGTGTGGTAAACTTACTGTCACACTTAAGGAGTGTAGTGCAGTGATCATGGCTGATTCCTTGTACCGTGAGGGTTGTTGCTTCCAATCCCACGCGGTTAGCGTACTTACTCCAAATAGGCACAATTTCTGGAAGGAGTCGTGAACATTTAACATCAGTTGAATTAAGTTGTACATTTTAAGATGTGTCGCTGACCCTCTTAACGTCTGCGGTGTCAACCGGGACACGGTTTTCCACTTGTCACCAACTCGGTTTCCGAACTGACCCCCGAGGACCGCAAAGTGCTTCTTGCCGCAGATTCCGCCTGACTGCAGCGAGGGCAAAACCCGGGAGCGGGAAGGAGGCGGGGCTTTGCTGCACAATGCCTTGCAAAAGTATTCAGTCCCTTTGTAAGGTATCGACAGGGCGTGTGAAGGTTCTACGGTGACCCAGTCAAGGTCCTGACCTCAACGCCACCGACATCCTGCGGCGCCGTTTGAAAGTCGTGGTCACATGAGCCGCGTGAACAACCTGCTGCAGGTTTGCCAAGATGAACTGGGGAAAAAATACCTGCAGAAGGGTGTGAAGTCGCAACATATTTACCCCCTTAAAGCCTTGAACCTCTTTCTGCAGCAAAAGGTGTGTGCGGTTTGAATACTTACGCAAGCAGCTTATTTCAGTTTTACCAAAAATGTCTGCAAGAAACTTATTTTCCCTCTGACAGTTTAATGCTAGATTATATGAATTCACAATTAAAATTCTAACTGGAAAAATATGAGTCATTTGGGTGAAAACATAAGCTTCCAAGGGGTCTGAATACTTTTGTGAGGCACCGCTCTCAACCTTTCCTTCACTGCAGTCCACCACTGAGAGCACCTCACGTCTAGCGGGGCGGTTAGCGCTCTGGCCCCCTCCTGCTGCCCACAACTGTAGAACAGCTCATCCAGCGCTCGTGGAGGCCGATCGGTCGCACCCTGGGCGACGAGACCAAACCTTCCGGTGCTGTCAGTTACAGGCCTGTGGTGAGCAGGGGGGGGGGGGGGGCAGCCAAGACCAGGGACTCATGTAAGCTGCCCCCTCCCCCGTCGACAGTGACACGAGACGGTTGTCGAGGCGGCTCTGCAGGAACGTGAACAGCGAGTGTCGGCCCCCTGGACGACTTGATCCCAGACTAGAAATGCGGAGAACTTTCCGGGTGCCGTCTTCTTTCCCAGACAAACATTTTCCCAGGGACCTTCCGTTTCACCGCTGCCCACCTCCAGAAGACCTAACAAACCGGTTCTCAGGGAGAACCCACACACATCCGGAACCACCAGGCACCAACGGTTTTGCAAACAGGATCCCGACACCACAGTAATATTTTAATATTTTCCTGCAACAGACAGGCGTTCCATCCACGGTGTCCCGTCGTGCCCCCGAGGCCGCCGCGATCCTGCCCTGGGCGAGCGGTTCTCCATACCGGGTGGGATTTCAAGTGCCATTTGACCCGGGCAAACGCTGGTTCTCCAGCATTCGGGCACCTTGCAGAAATATTCACGCCCCCGACCCCAGCCAAACGGCAACTCCTCAACAGGACCAGAAGCGCCTTTGTCCTGAAAGGCTGGAAAACGTCTTTGAAAAACACAACTGCTTTTTGAAAAAAAAAAAAAAAATCCGTGATGTCGCTTTCATGTTTCAATTATGACACAAGTCGAGATCTTCTTTCAGACAGCCAGACGGACATGAAAGCGGACTTGAAAACCAGGCCAGAGGCACACAAAGCAAACAAGCGAAACACAAAGGCTGTTGGGAAGGCGCACGCAGGGTAGGGTGACAAAGGCGTCACTTGTCATTGTGCTCCGTGACGCTGTGGCCTCTGTTGCCGCACTGGGTTGTGTGACATTGGTTTGGGGGGGGGGGTATTGTTCACATCAGCTCTGCTGTCAGGGCTTTGTGCTCCGTGAAGGAGGAACAGAAGGGAGAGGTGGCCTCTCCTCTGAGGCCACATCGCTCCGCTGTCCCCACACAATAGCACACGCACACCTGTATGGGATGTCACACCTGTTTCTTTTTTTTCCAGAATGTTTGTTTGATTTTATTTGAGTGTTTTTGCATTTTTTTTTTTTATTGCGTTGGCACAGGAACAGGAGGGAGTGCCAGTGTTCCCCCAGGTCCCAGGGATGTGGCTGGGTGGGGTTCCTGTCCCTGGCTTTGGACAAAGGAGGCAACCCTCCTGAGCCCTCCGCCCCCACCCTGGTCTCCCCTCGCACCCGGATGCACCTTGTGCTGTGCCTGAGTCATAGTGGCCGTGTCTGTGAGACGGTGGCCCGCGCTCAGTCCTGGTTGTGGTCAGTCCTCTTCAGTGGAGGCAGCGGGCGAGATGTGATCCCGCGATGATCATTTTGGGGGCGGAGCTCATTACACTGCGGGGGGGGTAACAGTGCGGTGATGGATGGAGCCCTCAGGCAACTGGCATGTGCTGTGCAGTGGAGACACAGAGGTCAGAGGTCAGCCTCTCAACGTCCTAATGGATCTCCTAGTGAATTTGTTACTATAGGAACCTGTTCCACCCCCCACCCTACCTGACCCCACCCGGCCTTCTGCTTCTCATCCGTCTTCCTTGCGCTGCCGTCTCTCTCCTCTTTCCCGTCTTGCCTCCGCGTGCGTCCAGCTAGCTAGCAGCTGAGCGGTTGCAGCCCCAGATTTGTGACACGTAGATCCTCAGTTCAAGTCCCACCTGTGAACAAGGTCCTGAATCTCAGCTGCTGCGGTAAAAAATCCCCAGCAGGTCAAATGCTTTAAGCTGGTTTTGGCGAAACAGTCAGTTAAACATCGACATGTGAAACCCAGCGTGAGTGTCAGTCTAACCCAGGTGATACATCTCAAACCGTCAGCAGTTGACGTCACGTTGGCCGAGTCCCACAAAGGGACGTGCGAGAGCCGCGGTTCTCCGACTCGTCTCCTTCTTCAAGACGGGGGAGGTGGGGGGGACGCGGGGGCCGTGAGACTCGGGCGCAGCACCGGCCGTCTTTGTTTGGGACCGGACCGTCCAAATGGACCGACGCATTAACAGTCGGGCAGCTGGACCGTCTGCCTGGCACAAATATTTAGTTTCCAGTGAAACGGGGCTGCCGTGGGACTCCGTGAGGGGACGGGGAGCCGGGGAGGAGCGACGCTGCTCCTCACGCCGTCCCCTTATCCCTCGTCCAAACAACACCAGAAGTCGCTCGGGGCCCGGTTCTCAGCCCCTGCTGTGGAATGCGGGGGGGGGAGATTTCTGAACACATGTACGTTTTATCTTGCAGTACTTTGGGAGTCTCCTGGTGATCTTCTGCGTGGAGCTGGCAAGCGGGGTGTGGACTTACGAGGAGGTGAGTGCCTTGTCCAGCCCTACATGTACACGTGCACACTCGCAGAAACACACAGCGAGCCGTTCCCTTTAGCATTTGTTTAGGATTCCAGCCCCCCCCCCCACCACCACCAGCCTTCCGTTCCAGAAGCACTTAGCCGCCTCGTTCCCCAGTACAACACGGCCAGCGAAACAGAGGTCGCTGCTAAAAGAGACATTTATGAGGAGCTGCAAGGCGACAGGGAGAGAGAAGATGGACCGAACCCAAGCCGGGAGAAGGTCCCTGGCCTCTGTTCACCTCCCAGCTGGGTGACGCGTCTGTGGCTCAGGTGAAGAAACTTGTGTGGAACAAGTGGTGAAGTTGAGCTCCGCCCCTTTGTTACCCCCGGCCGGGGCCTTATCTCCCCGATAAGAGGGGAGCGGTCACTGGGCTTCATTTGGAGCTACAACCTCAACCCCCCCCCCAAACACACACACACACACACACACACACACAGTGATCTCTTTGGTGTCTTGGCAAACATGTACGGAAGGCCAGGCGCATATCTGGAAGCTTCTGGAAACAAAGCACCGTGTGCCGATCGCAGAGCCTTGTCAGCACGGCGTTGGAAAGAGAGCCGACCTTTCGACACGTCAAAAATACTGTCGTGCAGGTGTCCTCTTCCGTAAGAACTTTCTGGAAATCAGCTTGTAGGGAGAAGTCTTGTAAGCTGGAGGCATAATTATCATTAAGTTCAAAGGAGGAAAAATGTTCCTAGATCAACAAATATAAACACACACACACACACACACACACACACACACACACGTCCAGGCAGGACCAAGTTACAGCAGTGCCATCGAACCCACAAACCACCTCTCCTCAGAAACTAGGCGTCACCTTTGAGTCGGATTCGACTCGATGGCACTTATCTGGAACCCAACAGACATGTCTAATCTATCACAGATGCCGCTCGGTCGTACGCCGCCGTGAACTCTCAAAGTTCTTCTGTGCGACAGCTATGTTGGGTAAAAATTCAGATGCCGGAGCTCTAACTGTCACCCCTGTGAACATCAGCCTCCCATCCAGAGGTCAGACATGATCAGTTTAAAGTCCCGGATGCCCAACTACGGGCTGCCTCGCTACCAGTGGCTCACCCACGCCTGGAACTTCTTCCAAACAGAGGTGAGAGCGTGGCCTGCTGGGTAAGTCCACCAGGGGTGTGTGGGTGCCTCGTGAGTGACCCGCTGTGCTGTGTCCAAGTTTAAGTGCTGCGGGGTGATCTACTTCACCGACTGGCTGGAGATGACCGAGATGGAGTGGCCGCCCGACTCCTGCTGTGCCAGGCAGTACCCGGGTTGTGCCCGCCAGGCGCACCACTGGGACCTCAGCGACCTCCACCAGGAGGTAAGAACCCGGAGTGACGCCGAACATCCCTGAACCTTTTCGCTCAGTATGGAGGTGGTGGAAGTATCCCGCTGGGCCAGCAGGGGGCACAGTGGCTAGAGCAGTCGTAGGGTTTAGGTATTATTCATCTGATTTTATAGTCGGCGGGGTGGGGGGGGGGACAGCGGAAATATTAAGCAGGATTAATTTCTGCTGTCGACACACGTTGTTCAGGTTTACACCCAAGGGGGTGAATTTCCAACAATTTATTTCGTTTTTTTGATTCGAACAGTTTTGTGTATAAAATAACTTGACTTTTTTTGGTGGGAAGAAATTCAAGGAAAACGATTAGTGACGATAACAGGCGACCAGGAGGTGCTGGCAGTGGGGCGCAGTGTGTGTGTGTGTGTGTGTGTGTGTGTGTGTGTGTGTGTGTGTGTGTGTGTGTGTGTGTGTGTGTGTGGGGGAGGAGGAGGGAGGGTGCTGGGAAGCAGAGTCTGGACCCCTGACCCTCTCGTGGAGGGCGTCCAAGGTTTGCTGGCAGGTCCACATTCTCTCCCCCCTCACTCCCACCTCCACTGGTGCCTTGTTTTACCCGAACGAGTGTGAAGTGACTCCGCGGGTGACGGCGCTGCGGCGTTTGTCCCTGAGCGCTTCGCCCCGATGAAGAATTATGCGTGAAACTAAAAGAATTAGCCGTTGCCAACAGAGATGCTGAGTCGGGTGTGTTTGTACTTCAGCCATTCGTTCGCTTTAATAAACAACTAAACTAGGAGCCGAGTTACAGTCACGCCAGTAACGTGGACAGCAAGTGTGTGTGTGTGTGTGTGTGTGTGTGTGTGTGTGTGTGAAAGATGTATAATTTCTTACTAATTTGTACATTTCCACTTCATGCGAACCCCCGTACCACCCCGTCGCCCCTCTCGCCTCGCACTGTCAGCTTTGCTTTCCTCCAGCTCACCCCCCACCAGTCGCCTCTGACAGTGCGGGCTGCTGTAGAAAACGGCGTGATGTGCATGTTGCGTGTGGCCTGAACGTGAACTTGATCACACAAGAACCTCGCTTGGGGTGAGAAGTAGCTCTGGGCTAAATTTCAAGCCTGTGTTTGGAAAATCAAAGCATAAAGAACAGACAGACAGACGGACGGACAGACAGACGGAGGTTGGGGTGACGAGAGGGTGTGTGGGACTCGCTCAGGCCTCTCGCTGTGGGAGTGGTGTGGTGTGGCAGTGGGGGCAGCGGTGGGGGGGGTGCTGCTCCTGGCATGTGGCACTTGACAGTGAGGCCTTTGCTGCCAAGAAACGATCAAGTGCCTTTCTGAGCTTCTCAGCCCACAGAGGAGCAGTCCTGGGGGGGGCACAATGGAGCTCTGTGCTGCACAGGACATCTCTCTCTCACACACACGCGCACACACACACACACACACACACACACACACACACACACACAGATGAGGGGCTGCGCTGCTCTCTGTCAAAGTGGCAGGATATGTGAAAGCTGTGCCACATTGAAGGGTTCAAAACCTGAAGCCATGTTGCTGCTGAAGGGCAGAACAACTGACTCTGTCTTCAAACTGTCTGTATGATCCCTGTATGTTTACCGCACTAGACACATGTTCATGGTGTGTGTGTGTGTGTGTGTGTGTGTGTGCGCGCACCCACTTTTTTTGTTCTTCAGGGTTGCGGCCCCAAGGTGTACAGCTTCATCCGGGGGACGAAGCAGCTCCAGGTTCTACGCTTCCTGGGTGTGTCTATCGGGGTGTCCCAGATCCTGGCCATGACTCTCACCCTCACTCTCCTGTGGGCACTTTACTACGACAAAAGAGCACCCGACTCCCCCGAGCAGGGCGCCCCCCAGGGCAGCGACCCGGCCCCGGCCCTGGAGGAGCAGCCCAAACCCGGGGTGGCCCGGCTGGCGGAGGCCTGGGGGGCGGGGCTGCCCAACGGCCACACCCAGCTGGAGATGGAGCGGTTCTCGTAGCAGGACCGGCGCGAGGGGTCTGCACCGCTGCCGCCGACACGACCCGCCTTCTCCTCGTCTTTGGCCAGCTCTTTAATCACGGAGAAGTTTGTGTGACTTTAGAGACGTTTCCACCGCGCTGCTGCCCCGGCAGAATCGTAGGAAAAGTCCTAACCTGGAAACACAGTGAAATACTTAAATGTATAGCTTGACACGATTGAGGCTTAAATACGTATTTTCTCTATGCAAATAGCCCGTAAACAGTGAAGTGTCTGTCATCCACGTTCAGGGGGGCTGCTGTATGACCGCGGTATGTTCCGGAAACGAGAAGAGAGCAAAGGTTAGGCTGTATATTTTGTTCTTGTGAGTTTATATTAAATTCGACGTATTTGACGGCAACTGTTTCCCGTTGCATTTGAGGGGCCGTCCCACCTCACGCCCTCCACCAGACCGCCTGTGGTTGCTGAGGACAACGGGGGGATTATGGGTGTAAACACTCCAGCTGGACCAACTGTCACCCCCCACACCCCACCCCAGGAGGACCTGAGCTGAGCAGGTTGGCTGCAGCTCCGGTGCAGGTGTCCAAATTCACCCAGAACGTCTGAGGAGTCCGGTTGCTGGCACCAGGATGCCCCTGAAGGCTCTGGACCCCACTTCACAGCCTGGTCCTCTGTCGGAATGTTCTGGAACGAGGCAAGATCACAAAAAAAAACAAAAAAAAAAAACCCACCAGAAGGCCTGAGGACAAGAAGGTGGGATGGATTATGTCTGTGCTGTACTGTATGCGCAAACATATGATTAAGGTTTATTTATTGGCTTTACGGCCGTCCCTGGAGTCAGGTTTAGCCGTGGAACCATCTAGTGGGGCTGCTGGTTCCACCCGTCACCTGTTTGCGCCGCTCTGGCTTTTTGTGGGACCCGTCAAGTACCTCATCGAAGAGCAGAACCACGAGCAACAGCACATCCTCCACGTCAGCTGCCGGGTCGGGCGGTTTCTGTTTCCCTGGTCGCGTTTATTTCAGGACGAAGCGCCGCTTTCTGACCCACCCCCTCCCCCTACCACCACCACCACCCAGAGGGGTCAGGCACCTACTAACACCGGCGTTTTCTGAGTTCGTTCTCCCGCACCGAGACGCGGCCCCTTTTTGTCTGCATGTAAACAGATGGCTTTGGTGGAGGAGCTGTGTGGCGCTGGACCCCCAGCGGGGGCCCTCGCTCCCTGACAGCGTGGGGGGGGGGGTGATTTATGACAGCTGGGAAGGCGAGGAGCCCCGGCAGAGCAGCTCGCAGAAAGGCGTGTTTTGTTCTCGCTGCCGTCTGCGGATCCTCTCGCATTCTTCAGCCGCCCATCCCACAGCCACTCGCTGTGGTCACAGACCCCCCCCCCCCAGTGACACCCGCACACTTCCCGTGTGACACCGATGCTCTCGCTCCAGCGGCCCTGCGCACAATAGTCTTGTTTTCGCTGGTTTGGAAGTGTGAAAAACATTTTTTTCCCACAGATTTATATTGTAAATATTATTCTCCCCTTTAAGTATTTTTTTCTCCTTTCTTGTCAGGAATGAAAACCTGGCAGAGGCCCCGGGGGGCCACACATTAGCGCGTTAGTGGCGACCGCTGGGGTGCAGTTAGGGTTTAATTGAGCGCAGCTCACACACGCAGCAGAAAACAGTAAAATGAGCCAGTGACAGAAACAAGACCGCTCGGCCCCCCCGGGTAAAAAATAGCGGAGCCAGAAATAGACGCCGTGAGCCGCTGCAGGTCCCGCTTCAGTTTAACCCGAGGAGCCTCTCCTCCGCGTGGGTGTTGCTGGACGGTTGTGCGCTAACGTGGACGGTCACCCGGCACCGAGGGACATCGGATTTAGACTCGGTATCCGGCGAGTTTCGGCCGAGTGTCGCCGAGGGGGGAAAAATGTGATCCTGCAGCTCCTCTCTTTTTGTGGCCTGAGGCGCTTGGGTGGCTCTGGGACGTCGGCCCCGGACCCCCCGCCGGCCGCACGACGGACGACCGTGCAGTTGTGCCACAGCTTGCAGCGAGAAACACTTTGAGACGCCGACGTTTCCTTAGGTGCCCTCCGTTTGTCGGACGTCGCGCGAATCTTTAGAATTTCGTCGCTTGGCCCGAGCTTCACGGGCGCAGCGGCTCACAGCTTCGCCTGGTTTTCACTACGGTTCCTGCAGGAGCTCTCTCGTGGGATTCGAACTAACCACCTCCCAGTTAAAACGCCACTTAAACCACCTTCGGGTTGAACCTAAAATAAGACAAGACCAGCACGTCATTTTTTCAAGTATAGAACAGTAATTTATTGAGTTCATACACACTGCACCGGACCGAACAACTTTTTTGATTTTTTTAAAATTTTTTTTTTGTAGCTTACATATTTTGTCCATAGCACAAGCTGTAACAAATTGAAACTAACCATTATTATGATAATTTAGTTAATTCACACAGGCTCATGTACATAAACTACACCGTCTCTAAGCCTCTGAAATGGCCCAAGAACAGAGACCCCGTCCGTCTCCGTCGCAGTAAAACTCCGGTCCCTCGACGACTGCGTGCAAGTTCCCCGGTTTCACCAAAAGGCTCCCGTAGAACCGTTGCGCCGTGAAAAAGCCGTGAGTCGGAACGCTGAACTAAAACGCGGCACTACCAACTGAAACATGTAGAAACAACTAACCGAGATCAATATTTATTACACGGAACGACTTACATCACGTGGGCACTAAATACAGTCGACATTCTTTATTGTTAAAAAAAAAAAAAAGATTTCATCACCGAAACACAACCATCAGCTTATTTAAATAGGTTTTCTCTTAATACAAAGGAAATCTTTACAAAAAAAAAAAAAAAAATCTTGTTGCATAATTCAGGTCGGTTGGGGAGCTGTGGGAATGTTTTCGATCTTATCCGTTCAGCACTAGAAATTCTATAGAAAATACTGACGTACCTCTTTTAAGAAACGCGTGACACGGCTAAACGATAAACACGGTATTATAAATAGACTTCTTTTCGTAATCGTTCGTAAAATAATGTGGCTTCGACGCGGCTCAAATCTGCGCCGCGTCTTTCCTGCGACGGAAGGAAATGAGGAGAGAGGGAAGTTCCCTTCATCGCGTCGTCGCATCGCAGACCTGAGTGGCTTGAAGGGCTTTGTGTGTTAAACACACCTCTGGGCTGACAAAAACCGCTTTTCCTCTCACGGTCACCGCCGTTCCCACCCGGGCCGCAGTTCCGCTGCGTCTTCCCCAGTCCAACGGATCTTCGCAAATTCAATGCCGCTATAAAAAAATGAGCTGAATCCATTCAAGGTTTTTTTCCCCGTGACTGTAGTTGTCTGGCACGGGGCAGCGAGGCGATTCCTACGTTTCTTCACGCTCGTGGTCATTAGTAGACAAAAAAAGGGATGCGCATTTACATGTTCAGTGTTTCGCTGTCCCCCCCACCCAACCAGCGTCCTTTGGAGTCCTGCTTTTAAAGTGCCGTACAGAAGGTGTGCTTTTCAAACACACTACGGCCCGAGGAAGCCTCACGAACCGGTCGCTTTCGCATTCGAGAGGCAGAGCGGGCCTGGGCAGCGGTGCCGTGAAATTTTAAACAACCAAAAAAAAAAAAGCTACAGAAAGACACACACACTTGACCGGGGCATCACAGAGGACTCCCGCAAACGGGAGGAAGGAGGAAGAAAGAAAGAAAACGGCGTCGGAGACGTCCGGGACGGCCCAGCGGAGAGCGATGAGGCCGACAGCGTCCAAAGTCCGCAGATTCGACGTTCCGTAAGGTGGAGTGAGGTGCTCACAGATACTGAAGCAAACTTTGGAACCCTTATTGCTCATGCTGGGGGGGGGTTGGCTAATGCGCGCTGCGGTCAGGACATGCACACGGATGAGCTTGGGGTCACGTACACGGACACCGAACGGCTAGTGGTATCAAAAGACCTCCTGTTTTTTTTTTTGTTGTCATTTTTCACCCGGTCACACTGTTGAAAAGTTTGCTAAACGTCAACATCTTCCACGTATTAATCTGCTATCTGTTACAAAAATGGCTGGTTCCCCCCCCCCACCCTTTACCCCGACCCGGTAAAACAACGTATTTAAAGACACATAATGCTGCAAAAATAAGTTCTCTCTAAGGGTGTAAGAATTAACGGTGAAAGCCTAGCGGTGCTCACCCGCCGGCCCCCCCCCGGACAGAGGGCCAAGCTGTCGGCGGAACGGTGTTGTGCACAACGTGGGGTTGGGACTTTATGCTACATCCCAACGCGACGCTTCCTAATGCCGGAAAAATAGCCAAAGTCAGACTTTCCCGCGAATTGGGCCCCCCCACACTCTGGGGTGGGGTCGTGTGTGCAAAATGGGGGTGGGCTCTGTCCCTCCTGTCCGTTGCTTTCCAGGCGAGGGGGGAGGAGTCTATAGCGCCGACACCCGGACGATGTTGCTCTGTGAGTAGTCGGGCGAGCTGGCGGACTCGTCCCCCTCGGGGGTTGTCACCGGCGGGGTGGGCATGCTGATGATGGCGGCCGTGATGAACGGCTGGTCGCAGTTCAGCTGTGCTGTCTCCTCCAGTTTGGCGTTCAGGCTGGACCGACTGTCCGTGAGAAGCAGACGGGGGTAGAGGAGCAGAGAGGAGGTGGGGGGGGGCAGACAGAGGGGACAGAGAACGGTTACAGGTGTCAAAAACCATCCTCTACATTCCTTCTCCGTGTGTTCTGGAAAAGTGGGAAGCTGTCAACCAACACGGACCCACTGGCACTAACCCAGCCCACACCTTCCACCTGCGCCGTCCTGCTGCGAGGGACCGAGCAGGTAGAAGGTGGGCCAAGAGGGACAGCTGCAGCTGTCTGGGTCTGGAGGAGGTAGAGGGACGTGAGGAAAAGGCTCTGTTCTGCTCGTCTCTCGGCAGGTCGGCACCATCGGAACTCGTGCAACACGGGGAGCCGATGCTCCTTCCGTCCAGCACACCTGACTTTCCTGCCGAATCTCCCAGTGGATTTCAAACAGGCAGCAGGCTTTGCTGTGGGTGGGGGGGAGGGGTGGGGTTGAGGTCCGCTTAACTGACTCATGTTTGACCTCGTGGGAGATCTGATCTGGACACGTGAGGAAGTCAAAAGTCAAACATTCCACCGCCAGCGAAAAGTGCAGCATGTCGCGCCGCATCGTTGGGGGGGGCAGGTTGCGTCAGCCATACCTGTTGGACAGCGGCCTCTCCTGGATCTGGATGGTGCTGAGCTCCTGCACGCTGCCGTGGCGCCCGCCTCCGGTGGTGGAGTTGGGAACGTGGAAGCTCTTCCGCTTGCTGCGGCGGGAGCAGCAGGACGAGAGGCCGTGCGGGGAGGAGGACACGGAGGAGCAGCGCGACCGCGTCTGGTTGGCCAACGACATCTCCATGCAGCTGGTCTCGTAGGTCTGCTCGTCCACAAACTCGTGATTCTGAAAGGAGAGGAGATGAGGGTGTGGAGGCGCCGGCAGCCGCCGAAGGACGAGACGCGGCTCCGCATCCGTGAACCAAGGGCAAAGGGCCAAAAGGTCGCAGTACTTCAGAGCCACGATCGCACGTGGAGACCGGTTTGTTCTGGAAGGGTGTCCAGACAGTCCGGAATTGCTCTGAATTGTCACGCAGGTGAGAAGTTAACTCTTCCACAGTTACTTTGGTCACGACGAGATTTACTGCGGGACCTTTAGCAGGGGGACGCGGCAATAAAACACCTTTCCTTGCCAGGTATGTAAGAGTGATCATGTCCTCGCTCTACTTTTTTAGATCATTACTTATGTCACGCAGGTGGACCAGTGACATTTGGCAGGTCGGACATTTGCCTGCAAAGCTGTTTTCCGCCTGCTGACATTCGGCAGATCGCACACCGGCACCCTATCCCCTAATCGTAAACACCTAACCACCGAACTACCTAACCTTAACCACATAACCACCAAACCTCCTAACCATAACCACCCTAACCCTACCCCCTAATAATGTAGCGTTATTGTGAGCTAAAGCTCTGGCGTTTCTCAGCTGCTGTCCTCCCTCTTCCCATGATGCCCAGTCAAAGGTGACGTTCAGACGCTGCCGTTCTTCTCTGTGCCCCCCTGTGGCCCCCCATGTGTGGCCTGAGGGAAACGCGGATGAGCGCGTCGCCCTCGGCAGGGGTTTGCCGGAAGCCGGAGGGAGACGTTCCGAGCAGCTGGCTGCGGGGCACCGAGCGGCCGATCAAACGGACGCCGACGGAGGGACCCCCGGCAGACCCGAGCTCAGATCATTGCAGCGTGAAGGCGAAGGAGGAGGGTGTGCAAATTTACCATCTCAACTCCCCCGTGCAGCCAGCTCATACCTGCAGCACGGAGGGGCAGGCTTCCTGGGGGTCCGGCCTCGTTTATATTCACTGCGGGAGGCCCGTCAAAACACTGCTGGTGGTCCCACAGCCTACATTTTGCCAATTCCACAGCAAGTGCCCGAGACCCTGCGAAAATCTCAAGATCAGAAGTCACAGGACCACTGGAATTCGGAAAGGTGGCATCTTTACACTCCGTTTACACTGCCGGCTAGAAGCAGGGTGAGGGCAGCAGCAGTGACCACCCTGGAACTTCGCTTCATGCCATCCCTGGTGGGGAGACCCACAGACAGGTTGGGAAAAATGGGAGGGGCTTGACTGGGTTGGGTCTGGGTGTGTGTTCAGATGATGCCGTGGTGCATTGTGGGATCGCTTCGCTTCACTCATTCCACGACGACTCGGTGGAGTGAAGTGGCTCATACTGTCAGACACCAAGGTGGCTGAGACGCTCCCACCGAACCCGTGAAGCTCAGAGGACCCTGCACTGTTGTGGAACCGACCCCCCCCCCCCCCCCCCCCCCCCCCCCCCCCCCACAAAAAAAAAAAAAAANTGTGGAACCCCCCCCCCCCCCCCCCCTCCACTCCGGACTGGATTTTGGAGACGTCGGCAGCCGCACACAGGACGCCGGAGGAGCTTACCGTGGTCTTCTCCAGGCAGTGCAGCAGATGATGGTGCTGGGACTCGAAGGTGGGGTTGACCTTAGACACCAGGGCCTGACCGGCTTCCTTGGACGCCTTCAGACAGAGAAGGACACGGCGGGAACGTTAACCGGGAGGGGGCGGCAGTGGCGGACTGACGGGCGCACAGAGAGTTGGAGGACAGAGCAGGGTTCTTGACCAGGGTACCATGGGATGTTCTCACAACAAGCCACAGGACAGCGCAGCATGCCGAGATGTTCAGCTTAGCTCAACGTTGTGAGAACACCGTGAGTCCGTGGCCCTTCCCCCGCTCCCTCCTCCCGCTGCTGGAGCCTCAGCTTCTCCCGTGGAAAAACAAAAAAGCGACAACATGCCTAGCGCTGCGACGGATTGCTCATGGCTCAACGCAGCTCTGGCTAGGTGGACAAGGTCCTCCCACCCAATTGGAGCCCCTTCATGTGCCTTTTGTCACAGCTCTGACGGATTAATTGGTTCCGTTCACATTTCCACCACGAACAGGCTTCCATAAGCATCCAAGAAATGGAAGCTTTATGACTCAGCCTTTCTTCAGCCATGAAAATCCCTCTTTTTCAGATCCGTCAACCCAGAGGATGCAGTCCAGTAAATAACTGCGCAGACGATATCGGCTGGACGTTCGCAGGTTCCGATTCGCGGAACGGCCCACGGTGGGGTTTTCGCCTGGCCTTCGCCCAGCTGATATCGTTTTTGCAGTAATTTCCTGCCCCCACCCCACCCCACCCCCGTCCAACATCATGCAGCTCAGACAATCTCATTCCTCCATGTGATGAAGTCCACGATGCTTTCGTATGATGCCATGAGGAGAAGAGCAGGAAGGACACAGGCCAGACCGCAGCGGTATCGCCGGATGGTTGGGTTGTTTATAAAATGCATGTTAACCAAAAAAACAAAAAGCATGAAAAAGAACAGAAAAGAGAGGGAGGGAGGGATGGACAGTTGCGGGGGAAACTTTCCACTGGATGTCAGGTGGGCGTGGCCTTTGGGCGCCCCGCCTCCTGCGTACGCCCCCCAACCCCCAGCCCAAGCTGCATGCAGCGCTTTGACAGGGGGAGAAACATGAGTCACTCGGTACAGTGTGCACGCCTCTGCCCCCTAGAGGCCGGCGCAGTCATTCACTGTGCGTGGCGTGAGAGTGAAGTCAATGCCGTGCCGGAGGCGGAGTGAAGCGGTTAGAGAAAGACACCACGGAAGCGTCGGCGTGAGGAGGGCCCCCTCGGGCCGCCTCGGCCCCGTTACCTCGTCCAGTGCGCCGCTCAGGAGCCCATTGCGTTTGTACTGCAAATAGGCGCTAGCGCCGCCCCTCTTCGCCGCGCGAATTCTAGCAAGCCTGGTTTTCTGTTTGAACAAACACACGTGCGTTTAGCTCCCTACGCGCGGCTCCCTCCCGGCGCTCGGCGACGGTGGCAGGGCCCGCCGGTGGCCGCGCGCAGGCCGCTAAGGCGGAAACAGGCAAACGGAAGCGGCTCCACGTGGCGAGCGACGCTCGCCGCTCAAGGAGTCGGGCAGAAGACTCGTTCAGGTTAGAGAGAAATAGAGGTTAAAATGACAGGCAGGTTGCGACTCATTATTATGCATGGAAATTGCTTACACTGCAGTTTCACCGCGTTTGCTGGGTTCCTTCACCAGCCAAAGCCCGAGGTCCAGCTTCCACAGGGACGTCCGTTGACCAGTAAGTCACACGGTGACACACACACACACACACACACACACACACACACACACACACACACACACACACAGGAGTAACCACCGTCCTCAGCTGAACCACGGTGAAATCTCCAGGCCCGGTCAGGGGTTCTAGAGTTTTCTACTGCGCCGAAGCGCCTCTCTGTCTTCAGAGGCTCCTCCTGGGTAACTGGAAAAGCAGATTATTGTTTTTGGGAGGACTCCGCACGCTGGTTTTGTACTTTGTGCCTCGGAAGCTGGGAGAGGATGGAGCCATCGCTGCCCCCGGGGACCTGCTGTGTATCGCGGGGCTCCGTGCGCTAAATTAAGAGCCGGCAGCCCGCAGTGACTTATCACGCGATAAACAAACTACGGGGGGGGTGTAAGTGGAGCGCGGCCATCCTTGCGGGTGACCTGTACCCTCCCCTCCAAGCGGAAACCAGAAGCATGTCAACTGGCCCATTCCGGCATATTCCACTCGTGGAAACATCTCAGCAATAATTACCCAGGACTTTAAGAACGGAGTGGGAGGAGGAGGAGGAGGACGCCTGTAGCTGTACATTACATTGCGTAGCCCCCCGGAGAGAAGTGCTGTGTGGACAGTTTACACATCACGCTAAAACACTCCCAGACACACAAACACACACACACACACACAGTAAACATACAAAGACTGCTCTGGTTATGTCTTCTACACACAAATGGACCTCTGGGAGGGTCTCGCTGTGGAATCCCAGGGTCTGTTTCACACGGCACACACCAGGTTTTATGGTGTCCACCTCTGCATTCTGCTGTTCTGCTCCCACAGCTGCGTGGAGAACCACACGACGGCCGAGCTGCGTACGGTTGTGTCAGGTTGTACTGCAGGCCTGCGGCTCACAGAAGCTCTTAAAGAAGGCTGGAAAAACCGCGTGTCCTCGGCACCACCCTGCTGGCTCTGCAGACAGGGGGACCGGGGGTGGGGCGGGGGGGGCAGGGGGTACCTTCTGGGCCCGGCGTTTCTCTGCACGCTGGCTCTGGTGGTAGATGCGGCTGAAGTTGGACACAATGACAGGGACGGGCAGGGCGATGACCAGGACTCCGCTCAGGGAGCAGATGGAGCCAAAAATCTTCCCCACGATAGTCTTGGGGACCATGTCACCGTACCTGTGGAACAGACAAGGGGGGGGGGCATCAGGCACCTGGGTAGGCAACGGCGGCGAGAAAATCAGTCAAGAAACCCCGGCAGGGTGTCGTCCCGTCCACGCAGCTGGCACATCGCTTTCAAATGAGTCCAACGAGAAGCAACAGGCTCAGGGCTCAGACCCCACCACCTCCGCCACCACTGACCACCACTACTGTCCTATTTCCTATTTATTATCAACCGATCCATCTACGCGTCTCACGGCCACACGTTTACCTCATTTCAATTCCATCGTCGTTCTTCAGTATGTCTCCTTCTCTTAACCCCCCCTTCCTCATGTTCACTTCGTGCTCCCTTGTATAACGGTGTTCGGACGAACGATGCTCAATTCTCCCCCCTTCGCTCACGACTGATCGAGTCGTCAGGTTTTAGTGCGAAAATGAAACGGCTGCATTGAGATCGAATCACCGGAGGGCGCCATGGAGCCACAGTGACTGGCCTCTGCTCTCCTTGCACATATCGCCCTCATCATATGACAGTTTTACACACACACACACACACACACACTTTTATTCTAGGTGGAAATGAAAGCAGGACGATGGACTTGGTGCGACTCGCACGTTCTCACATCTATCGTGGAAGTAAATTGCTTCATGGCCCCCTTCATTATCTGTGCCCTTATTCCCTGTTTAAAAACACTCCATCCATAATTAGGTTTGTGCCGGTGAAGTTTACTCTTCTGCGCTCTGAACATTTCCCGCGTGGCGTAAACAGCCAGCGGCGGTTGCAGATCGCAGGAGAGGCAGAGGAAGCTCCTCGGCAGATTCCCGTCCCGTCCCGTCCCGTCCCAGCAAGGGCCCCCCTTGCCTGGCCGCCTCTGCCCAGAAGTGCAGAAATTGCGCTTAGGCTTAGGACCACGGGCCTAACTTCCATCGAACTACTGACCGTTCCTGAAAGACCCACCTTGAAGGCCTGTTAAGAGCGGTGAACACACCTGCTGGGACCAGGATGGGGATGCATTATGGGTAAGTAGTGAGAAGTGATTTTTAAGGCTGCGCCGTACTGTATTGGCAGTTCAAGAGAAGGTGGATTAACGGCAGTGGGGAAAAGTTAGGTTTGTCTCCAAGGAATGGGAGGCATGATGGGCCTCCTTGACACCCCCCCCCCCCCACACGCCCACCGTGACCCTCAACCGCACAGGCAGTCAGAATGAAGCTGCCGGCAGAAAAAAAAAACTTTGCTTATGTAAGATTGTATCTGAGCAAGACAGTGCTCTTAAAATACTAGTTCAAGCTCATCGCACAGTTTAAGTAAGACGGAACGTGCTGGAAGTTTGCTTTAATTTGCAGTGATTTAACTTCACGGACATGTAGCTGAGCCAGAATAAAAAGACCTGAAAGTAATTAAAGATATGAAAGATCGAGGTTTTCCAATTACGGATGTCTAATTAATGATGCTGCCGAGCCAGTGGAGGACACACACACACACACACACACACACACACACACACACACACACACACACACACACACACACACACACACACACAGGGTCACCTCTCGAGTGCTGAGCGTCAGGACCTCGGCTCCGGGTCTCCCCGGATCGGCACGGCAGTCGACCTTCACGCTCCTTCTCTTTCTGTTCGCACCCAGAGCAGGACCGCCCTCCCCCGGTTAGCCCTCCCACAACCAGACAGATCATGTTCTATTTTGCCCCCCTCGACGTCTTCCAACCCAAAAAAACGATTTGACCTTCAGCTAAACCTCCCCCCCCACCCTGTTTTAAACGTTGGGCGGCAGAGATGCCTTTCGGCGACACTCTAATTCGTCTCCCGTTGGTGGTTTTACACGGCTCTCTGTCATGTGCTATTAACAATGACAGCCTCCTAATTAACCCGAGACCCTATGCAATTTTCCATTATTTCTGCAGGCGGCCCCAGAATGGCTTTTCGTCGCAGCGCCGCTGCCGCCAACAAAAGCTATTTGCTCAGATAACTGAGACGCGGACGAGGCGAGTGGATTATTTAATAGCGGCTGAGGGAAGGTGAACGGGACGTCGCCGCCTGCTAGCGATTGTTGACTTTTGATGAATGTGTTTGGGTGGTCAACAGGGATGCCCACTCGTCCGCAGGGGGCCGATTTCCCTCCCTCCATCCACCAGAGGGCGCTGTATGCCGGGGGTGAACTCAGGAGTGCCGCCGCTCCTAACCGAGGACGGCAGACCTGCTGCGGAATGGTTATCTGTGTGGGCAGCAGGTGGCACAGCGGTTAGTGGTTCCTTTTTCGTTTCTATTGCACCTGAAACACCCTGGCTCAGGTCTCCCGTCCTGCTCTAGTAACCCACCCTGCGCTCGGGTAAAAACCGCCCAGCTGTATAAACTGATAAATCAGTGCAAAGAGAAAAGCGTCGGGCGAATAAGTGAAATGTAAATGTGCGACAACGCAGACATTCAGGAAGAAGGACTTGCTGAAGCTCGGGCATCAAGGTCATTGACCGTGTGGGATGAGCAGGACGAGAGTTAAACCTGTATGATGGCATCAAAAGATGGAAGAGAAGAAAGATGTTCATTTATATAATGTTCAAAATGTACGACTGTCTATTTTGTCTGTAATATTTTTGCAGTGGGCTGTAAAATCCAACATCTGTAGAAGTGCTAAATGGAGAACTTGCCGTGTGTATTTTCTCTCTTTCTCTCGGCGCTAATCGATCTCCAGTCCGTGTCCCGTGTCCAGGAGAGGCCTGATCTCGACAAAGCCGACGATAGCGGGAAATCAGAAGGTGTGACGCAGCAGGGAGCGCAAAAGTCCAGCTGCATCTGTGCTACATTCCGCCGCGAAACCCAGGCAGGCAGCAGCTCTCTGTGCGTCGGCACCGTTGTGCTACTAAGCCCCCCAGGAGATCAAGACTGAGACCTCCTGTCACTCGATCAGCTGACACATCAACTCTGCGATTCGGAGAAAAACGCGGCACAGACACTTCGAGAGCAGCATTAAATAACTGGCCTGAGTTCTAACCTCATAAACCCAGACACTTTTTACAACTCTAGTCTTCATGATTTGTTCCAGCGCGTTGCTGGGAACCTTCATTGTTTTACGTTTGTCACTAAGACCGCAGCGTTAGCTTAGAAACACCAGCGTGTAACATTATTAACACCAATTTACAAGACATTATTTTCCATTTGCTGCTTAATTCGAGCACAAAATGTGCAAAGTTACGTTGATTTTAAGCCACGAAAAAAAGCCTTTTCAGCTTTAGAACATTTGTCACTTGCGAGCAGCGTGTGCCAGACGAAGACCGGATCGCGTTTGAGGTGGAGGCCCGCCGGACCGGGTCTGGATCGTTCCAGACGTGGGGTCCTGGAGGGGAACCCGCGACGCCGACTCAGCAGAAAAATCAGCTTGCGATGTCAAGCTTGAGATGAGAAACAAGGTATTGGGCAGAACCAGAGGCCTGGTCCTCAACTGCGGGCGGCACCGGTGCCCCCGGGATCCGAAAAGCACCGACTGGGCCACACCTCGCTCCCTCAGTCAACCCAGCCGTCTCGACCTGTCCCCGCAGCTTCACACGTCACGGTTTCTCGCACGCGGGAGAGCTGCTGAGCGCCGAAAGCCTGCCGGGGTTTCCCGGCAAACGGCAAGGCGGTTAAATGGCCGGCCGCCGTTTTGTTATCCTCAGCGCAGAGTGAGAACCAGTCATTTAACCTTCCAAGTCACCAGCGCTCATCGATGGCAGAAAGACACGTCGCGCAGCGCGAACAATAATAGGAGAAAGAATCATTTCCCAAAGCCGCCAGTTAAAAAAAAACGACTGCTCTTGCGCGGCAAAATCATCGAGGCTCATCTTGTCGGTCTTTTTCAGTTAGAGCTTAATTTCCCAAGTCATATCTGGAATGGAGCTTCTCTCGTTGGCCTCAATTTCTTTCTTCCTCCTTTATAGACATCCGTTTGAAAAGTGAAGATGTTTAACTTTGAGGAGAGGAGCAGGGGCACAAGAAGGTTCTTCCTCTCACGCTGCCGGACTCGCACGCGTACAGCGCAGTGCTAACGCGTGCCATTCGGGAGGTTAGCATTTCCGCCGGGCGGCTTCTGGCGACGCTCGCCGTCACGGCGACGGGCAGCGTGAATCGTCCGAGGCGACGCTGCGCCGCCAGATTTCACCGACTAATATAATCGTGTGCCTGTCGTTGGCCATAATGATCCGTAGCAAGTTATCGGTATCATTTTGGCCTCACTAGCGCTCCCGGGGCTGCCGGTTACGTCGGGTGAATTGCGGGAATAAATCCAGACGCGTTCCCATCTGCGGGGTAAAATCTGAACCTCCCCTACGGTTCCGGTGGGACCCTCATTACGTATCGAGGCGGCCAATTAAAGAAATACATTTTGTCCCCCCCAACCAGTTTATACCCGGAAGCCAGGCCTCGAAAGAGAATTTACGGCTCCTCGCATGAAACAAATTGCAGTACGGCTCCCAGAGCCGGGCGAGCGAGACCCTGGTTAGAGGCTGTCAGCCATTAGAGAGCGATTACCCCCCCGAAGGCCCGAAACGGGCTCCGCATTATGGTCAGCAGGAGGCCGTAATTTAGACCAGGAATCGCGTGCTGTTGGTTGCCGTCGAGGCGCCAGGTCACGATCACGGGAGCTGGGGGCAAAATCCAGCTCTCGCTGTCAGCGTGGCCGGACCACCGGGAGACGGGTCCGGGATCCCACCGTCACCTTCGTCCCCCGCCTTTCGCGAGCCGGGAGTTTCCACGTGCTGACAGCTGGGAGTCAGACCGAGGTCGGCTTTTCGATCTGTCGTCGCAACGACAAACACACAAAAAAACCCAAAACGGCCGAATCCATCACGAGTAAAGACCGCTCGACGCCCTTTGACAGTCGCCGCTTCCGGGCTCGACTCTCGCCGGCCGAGCACGATGCTGGAAGACCACCAAACACCTTTAAGCGCCGGAGACTTAGTTCCTGCGGCTCAGGTGATGTGTCGGTACGCGTTTGGGTGGTTTTGGCAGAACATTTTTACCCCGCTCTCCTGCGGTGCTCTGCGCTCAGCAGCTTTAAAACAAGTAATCAGTCTAATGAGGAGACGATATAAACACAAATAGCTCCCTTTGTTCCAGCTCCCAGGCTCATCTCCAGCTCGCAATTTGCGCAAAGGGGAAAATGGCTGTTACAGCAATTATTACAACTGCAGTAATAATAACAAAATCGAGTCTTTCCGCTCCCTCTGTCACGCGTCTTCAGCGACGAGGAGAGGAGAGGAGAGGAGAGGAGAGGAGAGGAGAGGAGAGCTCCGCTCCGGCCGACCGGCGATTAAGGCCGAGACCCGGACGACCTGAGCGACCTGTTGCCTCGGGGGGGTATTAGAGCTGCTAAATGACAGTGACAGGTGTACGTCTCGAAATAGAGGCCTATTGACGCACGTTTAAAATTTCATAAACAGGCCGGTGTGACGCCCTCGGGTCGTCGGCTTCGACCTGTCGCTCGGCTCTGGCCAAACGTTCACAAGAAAGTTAGCGGAAAACCTGCCTTGGCAAGACTGCAACACTTCTGCGCGAAACAGATCGATTTGAGGTTGTTAGGGTGGAAACTGCGCTTATAAGACACTTATCGCTTTACCCAGGTGTCCTTGAACACCGGTTAGAGGTGTACAGGCCTCCATGTGCATATTGATGCAAATGCTGAAGCAAAGGTTCATACTGGTGAGGAATTTGGGAGCAAACTCGGCTCTGAGGAACGTGGACGTTGTTAGGACAAGTCGCGCAGTGGCTCTGCTGGGGGTGAGGTTCTGCGCCAGGCGGCGGCTGCGGTCCAGGCCTGTTGCGCCCCGGTTGTCGTGCGGATCAAAGGGCTGATGGGACGGCGGTGGGCGGGAGGCAGGACGGGGGTGTCGTGTCCCGCCTGTGTGGTGTGGAAGATGAAAGGTCTGGGATGGGGAACGCGGTGGGCCGGGAGCTGGAGCAGAAGGCTTGTTAGGCAGGTGAGGCCTGACTGGCGGAAGGTGACTTTGCTGCCGGTGACCCCGGAGTTTAAAGCGCTGCCACGTTGGATCTGGCTTGAAAGTCGCTCCCGCAAAGCGGTATGACAGCTACTGTCGTGCTGACACTACGGCTCCCGGCAGAGGGAGCTTGGCATCGCTTCCACGCGTCCTCAGGCGAACGTCACAAGTCCTCGGGTTTCAAGGCGACCACATCAAAGCCCAGACTCGTGTAAAATCCATCGGTCGCATCTCATAGCAGCTTCGGCTCCGTTCCACCAATGGGCTCGCTGCCGTGCTTCGCATCGATCTGCATCGTCAGCATTACGGCCATTTTCAATCGGTGACGTCAGACGGACCCTCTCGTGTGATCTTATTACCTGGGGGCAGAACCCTCGTGGAGCTCACTGGGACCCCGTCCAGTTCACACAAGCTTGTCCTTCACCCTCGGACAGTAATGAGTTTCCCACATGACGGACGGAGAGATGAGAAGTTTGATCTCTGGTGTTCGTTCTGAATCAGCAACTCAGACCTTAAGGTTTCCTCCACCAGAATGACCCTAAAAACCGACCTGGCTGTTGTTCTTCAAGTGGCAGAAGAAGAAATCAACGTGAATGAAAACAAGATGAGAAAAATCATGCTAAAAGGGCACGATGTAGCTAAGTCAAGTTTTTATTTATTACGCAGACCCCCAGACTGCAGACAGGTTCCACAACGCGGTGATTTACCCTGGAGCTCGATGAGGGCAACATCTCAACAGGCCCCCTCACACAGAGCAAACCGCTCCATCTCACTTAGCGCTTAATTCATGAACGAGACTAGCGGGACCACAGGGGATACTGTCTTGGGGGGCTGGAGCGCGAGACGTGGCCGCCCCCCCATCCTGTGCTGGAAGCCTGTAACTCACCGAAGACATCCGGCGTTATTTATTGCTCTGCAAAGTTTCTGCTACTGCGCTTTATCCTTTGGAAGTTCTTGGTTCCTTCAGCCAGCGGCACAGGAAATTTGCGCTGGCGTTCAATAACCCACAGATAACGCATATTTCTATTAATGAAGAAATTGAAAAATATCACAGGGCTGATAAGGGGAGCCGTGGTGCTAAATGATATTCCGCCGCAGGTTTTTCCCCTTATCTCTCATTATCTGGTATCTCCAGTGCTGAGATGAAGAGAGTCAAGAGGCTGGATGGATAGATTTTTATCTGGAGAAAACATTATTAGCTGGTGACACAAAAGGAGACTGATCACCTGATGGAGGTCGCGGGTCCTACACAGTTACACTCTCGCTTGGCTTAGGTGCAGAAGCAGGACTTTACACCTGAGCAGAAATGTCATTTTAGAAGGTGCTCAGAGGTGAACCAGACTTGTCTGTTTCGAGGAGGGTGGCTCTGAGATAATTCTACTACCACCATCATCTCCAGCACCGCCATCATCACCTCGACTACCATGATCTCCACCACTGCCTCCACCACGATCATCACCTCCACCACCATGACCACCATATAAAGATGGATGGACATTTTTTTGGACCGGTTTAGTGGCCCTGTTAAAAGGTGCTGACTGGTGGAATTAGCAGAACCAGGAGATAAACAATCGGTACGTTTGCCCACTGTGCTTCCTGCAGTGGGGGTGAAGCTGTGACCGCAAGACCCCGGTACCATGACCCTCTGCTACGGCCGCATCGAGAACCTGCCTTCACAAAAGCAGCTTCACAGCAAACCGGCACCGAGGCCCGGTGAAATGGCCCTCTTGTCGGTCGCCTGCGTGGGGCGCTAGTCTGCACCGGACGAGCTTTTCAACGGCAACATCGACTCCAGAAAAGAAGTGAAGAAGGTGACATCACGGGGGGAAGAATTTCTCCGGCCGGCGACTGTGGGTAGGGTGCCCTCATTCACTCGCCGAGCCTCACACTTGTGCCGTCCCACCACCGACCCCCCCCCCCCCCCCCCCCCCCCCCCCCCCCCCCGCGGTGGAACGTGTTCAATTTTAGGTCAGACATTTGTAACAGTCAGGCTGGTTAATGCGTAGGAATTAAAAAAGGAAGAGTTAAATATAGCTGTGTGACACAGAGACCAGGCTGGTGGAATAAGACTCATTTTGTAAATGGGGCTCTGTTTCTGAAGCGCCGTCTCGCTCCCCCACGCCATCAATTCATGTGACACCCCGCCGCCACGGGGCCCCGATGGTTAGCGAATTAATGATCGTGTCCCGTGGCACGACCGAAAGATTAAAAATGGATTAAATCACTACGGTTATTGATTAGTCCAGAGAGGATCGAGAAATTGTGCTTTTGCTAACACCTCGAAACCTCTTTAGGGAAATCAGACGCGAGAAAAAACCTGCTGGGGCGCGCGGGGGCCTCGGCTCGGAACGGACCCCGCGGGGCCGCCGGCTGAGCCTCGTCTCCACGTCCACCGGCTGGGAGGACAGAAAGGGTTCGTCCTTCTCCTGGCCTCGCGGGTTGGAACGTGGAAGCTGACGGCCTGGGGACACCGACTGGAAGCTGGCTGGTTAGTGTCCACCGTGGACAGGATGGATCGCCCCCCCCCCCCCCCCCCCCCCCCCCCCCCCCCCCCCCCCCCCCCCCCCCCCNTGGGCCCCCCCCCCCCCCCCCCGACACACTCACAGATGTTTTCGAAGCACAGTTGTCCCCTCAGCCACTCCTAAAAGGAGCTAAAAGGGCAGATAAAGGTTCGGTTTCCATGGCGAATGTGGGCAGCTTCCTGTTCAAACGTGGTGCAACCCATTCATCTCAGCAGATGCAGCAGCGCGGAGTCAGTCGTCACCTTTATTACCTAAAACAGGCGTTTGCCGCACCCCGAGAGGATTTAGCCCATCGGGAGCTCATCGACAGTCTGCTCCTCTGCCGGCGGTCGAGTGCCTCACGCATTTCTAATAAAACAAGCGTTTAAAGGGGATTAGGAACCGGCTCTCGTGCTTAAAGTGTGCATATTCCAGCAGACACCCAGACCAGGAAGAGGCTTTGATGTCGGATGCGCGGTTCGAATCTTTAACGTCCTGCCTTCCAAAATGGCCGACGGCACCGGTAACCACTGCTTGGAAGGAGCCGGTGGTTATGGTATCGACCCCGCCGAGATGGCGATTTACCAGCATGCTCTGCTCCACGTCGATCGGCCGGATCCCGCCATCATTCATCCCTTATCCAAAGGTTCGCGTCCAAAGGCTCCTCCATTCAGACCCCGGTTTCCCGAAACCCTCAGTGCCGCCTCCGCGGGCCGAGATCCATCCCGGTGCGGCTTCAGTACAGAACCAAACGGTTTTTGGGGAGTCGGCTCACCCTCCAGCCTTTTCACCCAAAACCGAGCGATTAAAACAGTCCAGCCGACGGCCGTCTGGGCCGCGGAGAGGAGTTCCTCACATATCGTGGGACTGTTGCTAATTAAGGTACGCTTACTGCACCTGGGGGGCACTGACTCCGAAAAGGGTTCAGTCGCCAGTTGCTACGCTCTGCTTTCCTCGAGCCAAACAAATAAAGTCGCCGTAATTGGGCGCAGACTAATGTCCGCCTGAAACCTCCTGTTGCGGCGAATCACAGCGGTAACCTTGAAGCCCCCCGCAGGGCGTGAATTCCCCGTCGGTGGCCAAAGAAAGATTTTCATTAAATGCCTGTTGCGCTTCGAATTTTTATGTCACCGAAGCTGCCGTGGCTTCCAGAGACAAATATTTCGGCATATCCCAGGAAGGAAAGCGAATGCGGAAAACAGGTTGAGCCGTCAGTGAGTGTGAGAGTCTCCGCCACTGGGGGGCGCTCCCACACAGAACACGGACCATAAATTTCCCACTACAGCTAAAACTACCCTTTGTATACAGAGTTGCACACAAATCCTAATCCTGACTCGAACACTTTTCTGCCCCCCCAGAACTGTGCGAAGAGAACTGGCAGCAAACAGAGAAACAGAAAACAGAAGGACTCAGAAAACCGTAGATTTGCCTTTTCTTTCCAACGCATTTTGAAACCCGGGAAGGCCGGAAGTGCAAAAATCATGCACTTCTCAGGACACCCGGAAGGACGCGGAAGCGCTCCTTCTGCTCGCGACCCGCGTGCAGATGTGCGTCTTTTCGTATTAAGTCCGCCGTTGATGAAAGGTAGCGACCGCCACTGATCTCAACGGCATCAAAAGGTCTCGGGCCAGGAGAGCCGAGACGAGTCTCCGGGGAGCCGGTAATCGCCGAGTGAAAGCGGCTGTGGGGACTGAACTCCACGCGGGAATCATAAATAATGGCACTGCATCAAACTGAAGGCAGCGCTATTATCTTTCCCTTGTCTACCGGGGAAGGAGACAGATGCCGGCGCAGAAAGGACTCGGCCGATTCCTTAGGGTGGGGTCAGATAAAGGGATCGCACCTGGCCATCTGGACGGGGTCACCGACCCCCATTTGGACGCCGCAAACGGGTAAACCGGGAGTGGGGGATGAGCGAAGCGTGGCGGCAGTGAGGAGGGACTCTGGGAGTGTGGCTCAGGTGAACGAGCGCCGCTACAGCGCAGAGTTTCCTCAGAGCATCTTCTGCGGGAAGCTCAGGATTGGCTTCCGTAGGTCCTCACAGAGGGAGGGGTGGGAAAGCTGGTCACATGTGGACACTGGTTCAAACACCCTTGGGAGTCCTTGGGACCCCAGAGCCCACCCTCACTGGCCCCCCCAGAAGCTACGCAGCCTGGTGTCCAGCTCAGTCGAAGCAGTGCTCACCTCGAAACATCCCCTGTAAACCCGTGGTCTCCGGTCACTGGCAGTGGAGAAACTCATGGCCACTGGTTCCACATAGTGGTCACGCTACGGGACCCTTGATCCCGGGGACACGGGGGAGGTGCCGCTGAACTCAGAAACGCTCAGCAGCTGTGTGCACGAAGCACAACATCCCTCAAAAGTTGATCTGCAGGGGTTTCAGCCCCCGTCACGGGAAGACACTCTGATCCAGCTGAGCTCTTTAACCTCGATTCAGCTTCTCGGCGGGATCTGAGAAACGCTCACGTGTGAATTATTTGCTAAACAATTTATGCATTTTTCTTTGTTTTTTTGGACGCAAAGCAAAAATAACTGCTGTTGTTAATATGTTAATAAAAATCGTTTTGTCAAATCCGTGTTACATATGCAGCAGTCCCTCGGGATCTGAACTCCAAATTTTAGCTTTAATGTGCTGCCAACTTATCCGCCGTTTCACTTTGTCTGAACGCGTTTGCGACGGGTCACCGCGTTTACTGCACATTTGGTTTTTTTGAACAAACGTGTTTATGAAAACGCCGTTTCTCGCGTTACTTTGACACAGGTCTTCGTTCCCTTCATTCATCACGTCATAAGACCGAAGTGGGGCTGCGAACCCCTCGTCTCCCGTGTGGGACACGGTGGCTGTACGCAGTATAAACCTGCATGTTAATGACAACATTAAGCGTTTATCCTGCTCAATTCGTGGCTTGATGGTCATACAGGTGTTTTCTGATGGGCTGGGAGCCCATCATTTATTTATTTCCCCCCCAGTTTAAAATAACGGGAAACAGACATTCAGAATCCGCAGTTCTGGCATCCAGCGTGTGTTCAGGAACAAATTAGTTTCAGATACTGAGGGATTGTTGCTCATTTCATTTGTCTCGTGAATATTTGATTTTTCAGGTTATATCTTAAACAAATTTGCATACGCGGGGACATTCAAAAGTAATGGTGAGGACACATACACATGGCTGTAAAACCCAGCGGTAAGACAGGGTATCCTCAATGCTGCGGGGAGCTCAGGGGGACTGTCAGTGCTCTCTGCTCTAACTGTGTCCAAGAGCTTCGGTGCGGGCGTGTTGTCGTGCTCTGTGAGTGCCGGAAGAAGAACCAGCTTCTGTGCTCCCAAAGTCCAGTCTCCATACAGCCTAATGGCCTAATGGACAGGCTGACAGTTACCAAGTCCGGTGCATACAGGGCAGGACCCCCCTGCAAAGTACAGCATCCCCGGCCGCCTCCCCCCCCCTCCGACAGGTCAGCGGGTTCGTCCTCGCTGGGTTTCCTCACGGTGACTGACTTCTGCAGGCCTCCCAGTGAAGACGGATGGCGAGTGACAGGCCAGCTTGTTAGGCCCTCCACCAACTGTCTCTGACAGTTTGCTTCTTCTCTAAAAACAGAAACGCGGCAACGTGTCTCAGCCGCCGCCGAAGTGACGGGCGGGCTGGGTGGCCGTTTCGGCGGGAAGGTGTAGGAACGCGCGGCGGGGAGAGCGACGCCGTCGGTCTCGCTCTTCCATTAGACTGTCTGTTCCGGGTTGGCGGGAATTAAAAAGCGGGGCGTCGGCACCTGTCAGAGCGCCGCCTTAAACCCTCAAATCCCGGTGTGTTTACTAACGCGGACCTCAGTTAAGTCCACACAAATTACGGCCCGGAATTAGAACGCTAACTGTGCCCACGGAACCGATTAGGGACATATGGTAATGGCTCCAGCTTCAGAGAGGGAGACAGACACAGGGTGGGAGGGGTGGGGGAGGAGATGGATAATGCAAATTTATGCTTGGCTGTCATGTTATGCATTAATAAGGACTTAAAATAGCCGCCCCTCCCCCCGGCGCGTGCCGGGTTCGCACGGCCACAGCCCACCGGAGGATCCTCCGCAGACCTGTTGCGCAAATCCCTTTCAGTCCAATTAACGCTGCTTGATGTTTGAATAGCGATCGCCTCGCGGCCGCCGTTCTTCTCCCGCCGCCGCGTCCGTTTGCGGATAAAGCTGCCTAATGGGGGCGCGAGTGTCCCGGGGCCAGGCTAGCGCGTGCCGGGGTGGGTTGCGCGCTAATGACGGCGCGACTCGGTCCCGCGCGGCTCTTGGAGAAGAACGATCCTTCCGCGTGTCGGTTCGCTTGCCATCCTCCCCAGTCGAGCCCTGGCGGTAATGAGATCAATGCAACAGATGCCTGTTGGCTTCTCTGCGTCAGGTTGTTTCTCAAGCTCACGCCCCTGTGTGTGTGTGTGTGTGAAAGGAAAAGGGTGATGATATGGCTGCTCTTTCCAGCCCAGGGAGCACTAATGTGACCACCTAACAGCCTCAGCCCTGAGCCACTCCGGGTCTCTCCTAAATCACAGACTCCGGTCCCAATATAACCTTTTAATCTTAAAACTGCCCACAATACACAGACTTTAAGCGGATTTATTCCTGGTTTTACTTGGTACTTCGGTTTGTAGAGTTGGAAAAATTCCCAAGTCTGACGGTCACATCATCCCCTTTAAACCATGAGTAAAAATGTTCTTTTGGAAGCTATCAAACGCAGCGTGGTTTCTGTTAGCTTAGTGCCACGGAAAGGCATTCCTCATGACGTCACCCCGTTTGCCGTCGTCTCGGCGGCTCGTAGACTCGTGCGTGTCGATTCCACGCCGTCTGTCTTGGTGCGGCCACAATTAAACCGAGTGCGGCTCGAAATGTTTGCTGACGTTTGAATGCGAACGTGACATCATCACGCAGGTCATCCGTTTGAACCAGGCCCCTGCCGCGTGCTGCCCGGGGGGGGTGCGGGACCCGTGTGACGGCAAGAGCAATAAAAATGGCCAGAGACGCTCAGCACCACGGGGGGTAGCGATGTCGGCGGTGAGAGCGAAGCGCGTCAACAAGGAGGCTTCTACACATGGAATCCTCAGACCCTTCCTGCTGCCCCCTGTCAGCGCCAGACCTCTGGCCGGCGGCTTCCGAAAAGCTCCCTTGCGTGGTACGTCCCGGTTACGCCGAAATGAACACATTTGCTCTAAATAGGATAAAAAAAGAAATGAGGAATATATTCCTGCCGAGATAGCAGGAGATCCAGGGAGAAAGTAGCGCCGCTTTATTTTTTGATCAGTCAGGCCCTTCGGAAACGCAGCTCCGGCTTTGCTGTTTGCTTCACGCTCAACGCCCCTGGATTCCGGAGAACAGCAGCCGTTTCCAGCGCAATTCAGCGGTCCTCCTACGGCGGCGCCCAGCTGACCTGTGAACGACAGGGCTCCCGCTGCTCCGCTGAGCGCTTTCACGCACGTCGGCCCTGAGCGCCGCGTTTTTGTCAAGTCAGGCTGTTTACCCCAGTGACCCAGCTGCAGTGACAAGGAGATGAGACAGGAGACACCCAGCGCTGCCTTTTTCTTTGTTTGTTCAGCACCGCCACTTGTCAGCATCTCTGGGTGTTTAAGCGTTCGCTCTTGTCATATCTGCCTTCTGCCCACGACAGCGAATGACAAAAGTGGTGGTGGGGGGTGGTGGTTTGGATTTTCACGAGTCGAAAGTTAAAAAGCGGTGCAACAACAAGCGTTTATGATAACCTGACGTGGGACCTTGAAGAATTTGCTTCTGGCCTGTAGCACAACATGGAGAGCATTCAGCTGTCAGCTAAAGTGAAGCTAATATGGCCACACACACACACACACACACACACACAGATCCTTAAGGCCCCACAGAAACGTGAACAAGATGTTTCAGCAGCTTGCATTAAATATTTTAAGCACTGCACGGCCTTTCCTGATGGAAACAGAAAATTATGTCTTTGGGGCGCAACTTCTCGTGAGGAACGTGAAATATATGTAAAGAGTAACGGCTCACAAGGGTGCTGCAGGACACGGCCAGCCCTTTCATTCTGTCTCCTTTTTTGGAAGATGAAGGCGGTCATCGGAGATGCAGCCCTGCGCCCCCTATCCCAGCACCCCCCTCCCCCTCACACATACATATGCTTCCTCTTTCCTCTTCTGTTCTGACATCTGGCAGAGCCCCTCTCCCTGCTGGGGGATTCAGTGAGTCACACAGCGACAAGGTTTTTTTTGTGTGTTTGCATGCAGGCGAGTCCTCCTACAGCTGCCAGCAGGAGCAACGGGAGTCTCCCTGACCCCAGGCCTGTTCCCGGGTCTGGGCCGAAAGAGAGAGAATACATTAAATACGATGGTGTTTTTGGAAAGCCCTGGGCGGAAGGCGTGATCCTCCTTGTCTTTTTCAAGCCTTGACCTTTCGGGGTCACGGCTGCGGGATCGGAGGTCTTTTGTTAAGGCCCCCGCTGACCAAAAAGGCATGAAAAAAACATTTCCCCGCTTCATACCCGATGGCGACGGACAGGTGCCTCCGGCCGAAAGTAAAGGATGCATAAGTACCAGCGGCCCAGTGTGCTGCCAGAAGGTGTGCAGAAAAGTGCTGCCAGACAGGTGACTGTACCCCAGGGAGAGATGGAAACCTGTCACCGGTTTCCTTCACGACCAACTAGGCCGCAGGGAGAGACAGACAGGCGTCACTCCCCCGTCCCACAGCCTACTGTGCCATTTGGGAGTTTCCATTGGCGTCGACACCCCTGTGAGATACAGAGGTGTTGCTGACCTGTTAAGGTTATACTCTGAAAGGCCCGTTTCAGGTCAACTCCATCCCACTGAAGGACAGTCGGACGCCATTTGCTTGTTTCACCGAAACCCAAACCTGTCTCACAGCTAGTTGCGCTCCAGCGAGAGCCACAGACCACAGAAAGCTAAATCCTGGAGAGAGATAGATGTGTATCTCTCTCCCGTCTCGGAGACTACAGTGCCTTGAAGAGAGACGGAGAGGTGCCCTTTGCTGGTTTCACGGCTGACAACAGCCTAGTGAGAGACAGACGCGTGTCATTGGCCTGTCCGGCAGCAAGTTATATCCAGGCGAGAAAGAGACAGGAGCCTCCGACACCCTATCGAGAAACATAAGATGTGATCGTTTCCTGGCAACCATGCCCCGCTGAGCGATAGAATGGTGTCACTGGCCTGTCTCATGACCATCTCTGCCCCGGCGCGAAAAGGGAAGCCGCCATCACCTCAGCCGCTCATATGGCCGTTCGCGGTGCCGCGGAGAGACGACGTTGCGATAACTCCATCTGTCGTCTACGAGAGCAGCTCTCCCCTTCCCACTTAGCGGATGGGACGGCAACCTTCTGGTTAATTCGCCTCGGATCACTTTAAAGTTCTCCATCTGTTTCACACGCCTCGTTTTCCCAGAGGCCCTGCCTGCGTTCCGTCCGCATCGCGTCTGACAGGTGCGCGGAGGCCGAGTGCCGTCGCCGCTGCCTTGTTCTGAGTAAGAGGCCCCTTCGAGAGGAAAAACACTCGGACGTCAACAGTTCACTGTCAATATCGTCAAGCGCCGAACCGTAGACATGTCCTCGCATGAGGTCGTGTTGCAAAACAACCAACAGCACAGAATTCAAACACATCAGACATATTTTGGACAGAGAAACGGGCTTTTCTGCGACGACAGAACGCACCAAGGAACTTTCCCGCTTGCAGATCCTTTGTCGCCGACGATCCCTTGTCGTACTGAAAGGCAGCGGTGCTTCTCAAATCAGCCCTTTCCCCCCACAAAACGCGGCGACTTCTCACATTCCACCTAGATCCGACACAAATTCCAGGTGCTCAAACGTTTTTTCTCACCCTCGACCGTAATCGATGGCCAAAGCAGGATTTAACAGATCGTGCTGCACGTTAATTTCATTCCGACTTGTTGTTCAACACGCTTCCATTGTGATCGGTGAGGCGCCACTCACATCTGTTTAATATTCATGCCTTATCTTGAATAATAAATTAACAAAATACTCGATTGAAACACTCCAAACTGAATCCGTGTGCTCCTGTCTAATAAGATACAGGGGCCCCATTAAAAGATTACAGTACGCAGGAGATAACTTTAAGTAGTAATGCTTACATTAATTTTCCAGAGCTGCCTCCTACACAATGAGTCAGGGAATGTCTCTCCGCAGGAAAACTTTTCCATTAATTTTGACCTTGGAACAGCGGCAGGAGAAAACAAGGCGCGGAGTCGCGGGGGCATTAAAAAGTAGACGCCGCCGTTGTCCTGCCGAGCCTGAAGGTGACGTCCTGCGCGTTAACGCTCCGCTGACTTTATCGCCTGCTTTATGAGCCACTCGTGTGGTTTTAGTGACACAAGGTCCCCCTCAAAACACAGTCCTTCCACAACAGAGGGGGAATGGGGGGGTGGGGGGCTGGTGAGCGCCCGCAAAATCGGAACGATGCCGTGAAGACGGGCTTAACGTCTGGAGGACGTTGCGCGCGCTAAGAGCCCGGCGAACGCAAGTGAACGGGACGAGTGTTGTATGACCGTGAACGATCGCCTCACGTCCCGTTTCCAGTCTCATCCCGTCAGCCGTCCCTTTGCAGAGCGGAATCTTACCGTGGTAAGAGACTCACTCTCCCACACTCTCCTGCCCCTTCTCCTGAACTGCTCCGATCCGCAGCTGCGTCTGCCAGACCCCTGCCGACCATCTACCCATCATTCCTACGACAACCTGGCCAGTAGATCAACCCCTCTGCAACAAAAAAAAAAAAACACAAAACAGCGGAGGCGCTGAAGACCTTGGGCACCGCGATGCGGCTCATCTCCTCACGTTCGGCTCCCTCATCCGCAGGGACTGTTTGTTTCCCCTCTCGTCCCCTCACGTGCTCCTCCACTCCCTCGCGCCACCTCCTAATCTGTGCAGGATATTACATTTTAATCATAACACCACGTTTCTTAATCATCCAGGCCCACGTAAAACGGCGCTATCCATTTCAGACCTCGGTCTCGGATCCACGGGGAACTGCCTTATGCTAATTAAGATGCGATAGGAGGATTAAAAGGGAAATTTACTCACCTTCTTGCTTAATGGCTTTCCGGATTCCACGGCAAATAACGGCTTTTGTTCAAGTTATCTGTAAAGGGTTCTGGGAGACCAGTCTAATTTAGCTCATCCGAGGGGTTACGCAAGGTTCGAGTGCATCATCGTGTCTGTTTAACTTCTAAATAAAACCTCAGATCATTATCTCAGTTCGCTAACAGATAGAGACATAAGAGTTTTTTTTTCTGCTACGAAACACTTAACTGCTAAACATTTATATAATGTTTTTTTAATTAATCCGATATAATACTGTTGGTTTTATTAAAACCCCCCAAAAAAGATCCAGCTGAAAGCCGGTCTTCCAAGAGAACAATAAGAGGCTAATTTCAAAAAGAGCCCAGGAATCTGCAAAGAGAATAGAAAATGAGCACCAACTCTTGGAAGTGGATTAAGTGTAAAGGCTTTTATAGGGCTGCTGCTGTCAGAGAGAGTTTAGAAGTGAGAAAATCCTGTTTGTTCACCTCAAAGCACACGGTTCCCTCTCCTGGTCCAGCCTGCAAAGGACTTTTTCATAAATGGAAAACAGACGCTTGAAAAAAAAATCTGCCTTGCAGGAGGAACACAAAGTTGCCTGGCAGTGAACTTCAAGGAAAAGCTGGCAGAGAAACGTGGCGCTGGGGACAATCGTGTTTATGGTCAGTATTTGTTTTATCAGCGAACTTGGAGACGACGGCCCAGAAAATCAATCGGGAGGCAACCTTCTCTGGGCAAGACTGGAATTTATTCAATTACAGCCGACAGGGAGGCTGTGATTTCCTGTTCGCCTGTTCCAGGACTGCGGGACCTCGGGTTTGGGACCAGCGAGGTGGGCTGACTACACAGACACACGGTGACCCAAAAACCCACCCAAGCGGTAGGAGGAACTGGCCTGGTCCACTTAGACAACAGAAGCTAAAGGTGCCATCTAGAGGTGTCACACCCTCTTCCGGGATCCATTATGTATATATAAGGAGGAGCACGATCCCCGCTGCTCTTCTGCACGGGCCTGATCCCCCCTCCCCAGGTCATCGCTAAGAGTGGTTTTGGAATTCAAGAGAGGAGCTACCATCGTCCACCTCCTGCACACGGGTGACCTCAAGCTGCACGCCAACACTGAAAGAGTCATTGATCCACCTGCCCAGGATCTACAGTGAGGGATGTTGGGATGTGCAGCAGGATGATAGTAAAGATAGGTATATAAAAGCAGGGACAGTCCATCTCCACAGTATATATACAGTTTATCGTCACCTGGCGTATTGCCTCCTAGATGGTTTCCAACTGTCCTCCTGCTTGGTGTTAGTAGCTCTTGATGAAGCTTATTATTTTCTTGTTGACCTTGTATAGTACGAGACAATTCATGTGTGTGGCACTGAGTTATTTGCTTTTTTGTAATCAACACACACACACACGCACGCACACACGCACACACGCACACACACACACACACAGCCAGTCAGGACTGCATTATACCGGTGCCATTGAACCCAGCAGGGGCCACTCACTCGTACACAGTGCTGAAGTTCCTCCCACACTCGGCTCTTCTTAGTCATGCAATGCAAAAAAAGAAACAAATCAGCATCACATTTGGTTTTAACTCGGTAAATAATTTCAGTGACGTACGTGAAGAAAGTCGAAGACCCTTATCGTGGGGGACAGCTTGGGGGCGGGGTTTCTCAAGAGTTACCTGAATACATACTGTAACAAATAAAAACAATATGAACTATGCAATGTCATTTTTTCAAAGCAAAGCAAAAAAAATCTTTCTTTAAAAAAATTCTTTAAAAAATATCCCTCACATAAAGTCCACGTTCTGAGCTTCGCGGCGACAGGAACACAGGACGCCCCAAGTGAACCAGCCCTCACACATCTGATCCATGTCGCTGCAGTCCAAGGTGACCAGGCGACCAAAGAGCAGCGCAGATGAACGTTGCTCAATTTATCCCGCTTACTATGAACGAATCAGAGTGACCAATTCACCCCAAGACACATGTCTTTGGACAGTAGGAAGAAACACGCCAACGTGTAGAGACATCCAGGACTCCTCACAGCCGGACCGTGCCTGACCGGCCCGATCATTGTGAACCACCACATCCCCTCGTCACACTCGCCAACATATAATAATTTACACGATAGATTAATAATTTATCATTACACCACTTCGCGACATCATTGAATTAATGCGGTCATTCTGTATTAACCCCACCGTCACCTTTCACCCGTCTTAATCATTGAGAATGTGGCTCCTTCACCTCCTCCCCGTTCCTCAGCTCTCCTTCCACCTCCTGCCCTGTTTTTTTCCCTGACATCATCCTCCTGCACTCCTTCGAACCCCTTCCTCAGATCCCATCTCCTACCGCCCCGGCCACCGTTCGAACCCTCTCTAACGGAACTTGCCGTTCGCAAAAACACCTGCTCTAAATAAATCGTGTTTGTTCAGTGTTGTTTCTTCTGCATAATTAAATATGGATGTTTCCACATTAACACATTTTATAGGGTTATTTTGTAGGCAATTTAATTCCTAAAAGGTCAATTCCTATTAGATGCACAGCCGCTTTCTTTAGCCACATGAGACGTTAACCTGTCAGCGGTGGAGAAGATGGATGCTGCTGAGCCCATCGACAGACAATGGTGGCTGAGAGCTGAACTGTGTTTAAATTAAATGCCGGTGAGACCAGCGCCGAATGGAGGCTGCGACTCGGCCTCGTGGGGGACTCCGGCGCCACGAGGGTCTCCCATCCATCTCCCTTACATCCGATCCACCTGTTTACAGCTGGTTTGAGAAGAAAGGCTGCTGTATCGGCAAGCAGGAGTGGGAAAGAAATGCAAGTCTGACCGATTGGCAAAACCAACCCCGTGGAGGACGACGTGAAGTTTGGCGAACAACCATCGCGCCTTAAGTTGACACGAGGAGATTGTTGCAGGGATACTTGTCAGGCCGGCGCTGTTTTCACAAGGGTTCTTACCCTGGAGCTGCTCTGGTTAGGAGCTCTTGCTTAAGGCCTGAGTGACAGTGAGCTCTGTGCACTTCAGAGCCGGTTCACCTAACCAGTCCTGTTCCCCTGGTGCCCTTCGTGGAGCTGGAGGCCTGGAGGCAACCTGTTCAAATCCAGGAGAATTCACCCATGAAACGACACACTGCACCGCGGACCTGCTGGCTGGGTGGATAAAACGGCGCTGCGTTTCGTGTACTGAGAGGTTTTGAGGCACCAGGGCAGCCTGAGAGGGTGGGAGGGGGGCAGAGGCTGCTGCTGCCACTCCACGTGGGGAGGTGTGTATAGGTGGTGGGGCTGTGTCTGAAATGTATGAAACCGCAGAATAAAATTGCAGAGAGCTACCAAACATCCAGAAGGTTTTCACTGCAGGCATACAAACCATCGAGTGTGTCTTGGGACCAGACCTACGGTGTCTGGTAATGGAGGGTGTTGGTTTAGCTGGAGTCTGATCGACATGCCAGGAGTGGCCCGCTAAAACAACGCAGATACATAGAGACAGCGTAAAGTTTTATTAGTTGAGTACAGCTCTGTGTTATTTAATGTATTAATCCTCACAAGTGTAGCCAAGTCCAGCCACCTCGGTTTGAAGTTTGCGTAACAGGCGGCGCAGCTGATAGCTGCCATGAAACTTTTTAATAAAATTATGTTTTTCACTACATCCCTCAAAGAGGGTAAACAAGCTTCAATATAAAACCAGCTGATAGTGGGCAGCCAGTTCGGGGTCAGAGGGTGGAGGTCTTGGTCATGGTTCTTCCGCCTGTCAGGCTGGTGGCGGTGGCCGGGTTCAGGATCGCCGGAGGGACGGAGAGTGTGTATCCGCTTAACTGGTGTCATGAACGTGAGAATTTGAGCGATGGGTTTGGGAAATTTTATCCACTAAAGCAAGTTATCCACTTATCAGGTATCCAAACTCGCAGCCCTTCGAAGTGAATGTGACCAAAACAGCGGCACGGAGACAGAAATCGGCTGGAAGTATTATAGCTACAAATCAAAACTGTTCCCGGGAACACTAGGTTACGCATATTTCTTAAAGGACCGCCAACCCTATCTCCACATTTTTTGCCTGGCTCCATCTATCAGATTCTCTCAGGAGATGTGCTAGATTGCAGTAAATGAACCCAGTGTACAAGCTGCAGGTGAGCGTGTTTGCGTGCGTTTGAAAGACCGCAAAAACTTAAAAGCCGGAGCGTGTGACTTCCATTTGCTTACGTGGCCCCACAGGAACGTCAGCTGTCGCTGAAACGCAGGTGGATATTTGATCAAGAGGAAACAGCAGTAACCCTCAGGGACAAGAAAAGCCTTCCTCTCCCGACCGTTTTGATACAGGTGACAATTTTTCCGGGCCTTTGAGGAACACAGTGCGGGTTTAGAAGAGAACGTTGCGAATAAGCAAAAGTCTGGGGCAACTTTGCTTCAGGCAACGCGAGACAAGAACAGCAAGTATTTCAAACTTAACGTCATAACAGCTTCGCGTCTGCAGCACGATGGCTGGGAAGATGTTGCCGCTCCATTTATAGATGTGATAGATTAATAATAGTTGTTCAACACTCCATGAAATGTGTTGAAGGGTATGTCCAACACAATGCAAAAATATTCTCCTGGACGTTCTGTTTATTTCTAAAGGACAATATCGAGAAAGAAAATATTTTTCAAACACTCTAAACTTTTGCCCGTTTAAAATCTTGGCAAGAAAACATATCGACTAATTAAAGAATCGAATAAAATGTAATAGATGAAGATAAAATCAAAGTACCTCGGCGTTCAATGAATGAGGACCTTGTGGAATCACCGCAGCAGCAAATTCTATTTCCAAACATTCCGCCTCGCGGAAACGGCAGTGCGGGCTTTGTGCGAATTGATTTGAATGTTCCTTGTGTTTTTTCCGCGCAAAGACGGTCTTTCTGTGAGATGAAAGGACTCGCAATTCGGTCTTCGGGGTTGGGTGGTGGGGTGGGGGTGGAACAGAGTTTAGATTCTTTCCATCGCACGCTCACTTGCAACCTCACTGAAACCTCAACCTCAGTCTGAAGCACGAATACATTTTGAAGTTATATCATCTAATGGGGCCTGGACGGCGCTTCAGAACCTCGGCCGATAAATTCCTGGTCCTGGAATGTGGCGGGAAGTGCTCGGAGGTTAAGGATATGGTTCTGGTAGCTCTGAAATGGGGGCGACAGCTGAGAACTCACATAAAAAGTCACAACAAAAGTCTGGTTGAATCAGGCTGGTATGAGGGAAAGTGTCAGGAAGGATGAGTCTTACATTCACACCCCTTCAAAATTCCTCCTGGAGTTCCATGCAGTTCTGATAACTCACGCTGTTAAATGGGGCCAAATGGCGGAAACACACAACGGTTGCGTCAGTTCTGCAGAGTTACATCTAAAGCCTGCAGGTTTACTTCACTGCAGCTACTATCCATGGAAATCATGTCCGACTTCACTGACACCACCAGAAAATTTGCTTTATCTTCAGACATTTCTTCATTCAAATGCAACCTGAAAACCTGGGCGTGACCTTACCAGCGTGCCTGAGCTGAAAAGCAAACCTACAAAGGCTGGAGGAAATTAGCGTGGAAAGACTGGTTCTGGATCCTTCCTTTTGCTGGGACCTTGTGGAGTTTGGTTCTCGTGTGAAATCAGGACCGATACCTTTTTCCTCAAATCTAGTAGTCGTGTCATTCCACTTAAAGGCCCGTTTCGATATTTGGACTTCGGTACCATCTTCTGAGACCATCCGTCGCCTGTTTACATTACAGATCCACTCTTGTTAATCCGCCACTCATCAGTCTGCCAAATTTGCTACTCCACCAAAAATCCCAAAGAACGATTTCAACGCCACTGTAAAAGTGCTCATCAATCCGACACCTTGCAAACTGCCATCTGCTAAAGGAGTTTAGAGATCAGTCCTTGTATCTGGTGCATGTTGACCCGTCAAATAACAGCGCGTCGACAAAGCAGAGCTGCACGTGAAGCTGACAACTGCTGGTCCGTGGATATCACAGGCCCGGCAACAAGTGGCACCACAAGGTCTACCTGTAAGTTCCGACTCAGCCTCGGACAGGTCTGCCGTGACCCTCAGGCCGTCGCCAGCATGTATCTGCGCTCCACTGTCAGACCTTCCCAAAAACACGCCGGTCGGCCAGGTGGGTCCCAAACTGCTCGGCCCAGAATGAGAAGCTCCAAATTTACGTGTACAGCAACCAACAATGGAAAAGAAACGGAACTGAACCAGTTATTGAGCAGAAACGTGAGATTTGTCTTTGTTTTCATACAATTTCAAAGGAAAGTGCCCAAAAGCTGTTCATACAGCGTGTTGACCTCAGCAAACAGCACATTTTTACAAAGTAGACTATACAAGCTGGCCATCCTTCTGCTGTCCAACCCACCGAAAGTTCTCTTACGCTAATCCGTTGAATTCGTTAATCTGCCACATTTTCCGAAAAACAACACGTGGCGGATTAGCAGGAGTGCACCTGTGTACTGACTTTCTAAACATCACGCACATCAACAGGCAGCTCTGCTGTGAGCTCAGGCGTCTCTCCCACTTAAACTGATATGAAGAACAGGCCTTGCAGATGTTCTCCTCTTAGGTTCCCACAAACTGCCCGATAAGGTCCATATAATGCTTTGTATTTGTAGCTGTCATCACGTGTAGCGTCCACCTCCACGGATCTCGTGTGAAAGGAGGCAGGTGCTTTAATAAGATGCCCCGGTTGGTCTATGGAACCGTGGTCGCCTCAGTGAACAGGTCACGTGGAAAAATCAGACGTACACCAAATACTCACTATCTGAACCCTCTACGCCTGATACAACAGGTCTTAATGTGAACCTTCGAACGGAAGCTTTTAATGTAACAAATTTAACCAAAGTTATCCATAATAAAAAACCCAAAATGCAAATAAAAATCAAAATAGATTAAATAAACATAAGCGAATAAATGCCGTACAGAACTGCATTTTTTCAGGGGAATAGAAATTCGGTGTGTGAAAAATTCGGTATCCGGGGACAGATTAGATTCGGATACTGAGGGATTACGGCGTCTCCACGTCAGATGGCGGGGGGCACACAAAGGTTTATAAAGGTATAAGCTGCTGTTCTCCAGTGCCTCCTAGTATAGTTCAGCAAATATGAAGGGATTCTTTTTCACTATTTCCAGCATGGTGTAAAAATCCTAGAGAGACTGAAAGCAGCCAGTGATCAATAATGCATAAAAAAATACACATTCTACACACAACCGGACTGTCTGGCACTCGGTTCACTGAATACGCCGCCACCCGGAAACCCCCTTACACGCAAACAGGCCTCTTTCAGGCCTGGGGGGAAAATATTCCAGACGTCACTGACTCAAACAGCGCAGCTGGTGTCTTACCAGGTTTACCGTGGCACGCTTTTTGTCCTGTCTTTAAAACCGCAGATGGGTACTGTACACACAACCCGTCAGAGCTGCCTGGCTGGCTGGAGACACAACCGGCCTTCAGTCACACATCTGCAACGGCGGCACTCCCGAATCCCCGGCTTTGGGTTGCACGATGTGGCACCGGAATTGCCCATCAGTCTGCTGAATGTGGCAGAGGCCGGAGGGATAAAAAATAGGCAAAAAAGCACAGAGTAATGATTAATAGCCAGTTGGATCCAAGAGAAGATTCGCTGTTGTAACCTTGAGCTTCAGTAAACATCTAGTGGTATAAATGGGAAAAGTGGCCATTATTTGGGGCAAGAGCTGTACAAGTCACCTTAGATAATGGAATCTTCTTCACAATTGACAGGCAGTCAGCTTCAAGCCTCCCTGGTCATCCTGAAAACACACACACACACACACACACACACACCATTTTTAGAGCATCCCCTGTGTGCTGCGCGTTATCCAAACACACTGGGAAAAGCCACTGTGTCTGCTTGTCAGCAGAAAGGCCACGAGTGAAGCTTCTACAACAACATGTGTTACGGGGGAAGCTGAACTGGGAAGCAGATGCTGAACGCTGACAACGCTATCGCTCTTAACCGGTCCAACTCACTAACTAGTAACACTGCCAGTTTTCTTGGAGTTGTCACTTTCTCAGTCTCACACTTCACCAAATCGCTGAGTTTGTACTGGCAATCGGTACAAAAACAACTAAGCCCCACACGTCAGTGCATGGAAAAGATGCAAATGACCGTAGCGACGCCAAAACCCGGAGCTGCTGGGGAGGTTATATCTGTGTTAACAAGGCAAACAGCTCAATCTGTTCCAAACATGATGAAGTTCAGTGATGGATGTGCCAGTTTTCTAGAGCACCAAGACTCCATTTGAGAATCGATCCTGGCTCATCCACCTCACCTTCTCTTCTCCACGCCAGACAGATGATTACTGACAAAGGTGAGAAAAACTTGGAGCTGGTTTTGACAGGGAGATCTCACCACTGACGGGACTCCTCCCGCAGGACTTCTGTCCGTCCAACTGCTCCAATTCATCAGGACCCAGCAAACATTAACTACACAACATCACCGGAATGAGCTGCTGCCCCACCAGCGCCCGTCGCTGCTGAAGATGCAACCCGCCACGGCCATCAATACCCGTGGCCGTAACGTCCCGCCGCGATGCATGCTGGGAAGGCCGTCACCGACCGTGGGGAAGCTCGTGTGCCATTTAGAGGTGAAGGCAGGACAGCCGTGTAACTACTGTCAATGTGAGCAAACGCAGCCTGATCGTTTGCTGAATGAGTCATCTCAGCACCCAGCTAGAACTTTGCTCCTTGGAACCCATCCCGAATAACGGGCTTTTACCTCGAGGAAAAGCGCCACCTGCAATGCTGCGTCAGATGCCACCGGCAGCGTAATTAACTAATAAGCCTCGTTGCGTATAATAACGGGAATCCCCCCGACAGCAGCACGGCCCCCGGAACCGATCAATTATTCGTTCCGCACGAGCCGTCGCTCGAAACACGCGGCGGGACGGACGGCGAAACGGCGCCGACTCTCCAGACTATCCATTCCACAACACCGGGGCTAATCGAGAAGGTGTTTGAGGCCTCAAAGTTTAACGCCTGAACTTCTGGAAACAACTCGAATATCATGTTTCGGGGAAGCCTGACATTACGACACAAATTTCTTCCTCCGCCATCCCCAAGGATGCCTTGATATCAATCGACATTTGAATTAGATTTTGTCAGCAAATCCCTGGAAGAATCTGTTTACTATAGATCTGGGGGAGGAAGGGGAAAAAAAGTCAGAGGCAGCATCCACAGGTAGAAAGAGCCAGAAAAAAATGGGTATTTGAGAGGATTTATGCCCATCGATATCCACTTAAAATGTATTGAGTTTTAACGTATTTAAGGCAAATTTAAGCAATGCCGCTGGGGTTATAAGTGCACGGCTCCTGCAGAGGGCGCTGCTTTGTCAAACAAACATCGCACCCGAATACACACACAAACACGCAGACACACACACGCTCAGAGTAGAGCATGAAGTATCTGGGGGATGTGTGAGCTGGACAGCAGGGACAGGCCTGGTTGGGGATAAAAGGGGCCGCCGTGACGATCGCGGTGACGGAGCGGCAGGTGTCCCGACGGGGCCCGATTACGCGTTTTATCCTGACCTAATCCCCGGGCGCAGGACGGTCCAGCTGGCAGGCGGCCGCTGGATTTGGCATCGTGTTGGGCGCGGGGGATCAGCTCAGCGTTCCCTGCGGAACGTCACCTGCCTGTGGCCAGGGGTTGGGTGCGGAGATGCATCTTCAGGAGAGACAGAAAGGAATGGCTGGCTGAGCAAGAAACATTTGTACCGCGTTACAAAACTGATTACTGCATTACTGCACAAAACTTCCCAGGTGTGTATCTGTCGATTTGCTCACTGCTGACAGAAAATTCCCCCACAGCCGAGGCGATAACTAAGCAAGGAACAGGCGCCGCGGGGGGTCGAGCGCGGGCCGGGGCGGCGGGGTCGCGCGCCACTTTGCAGCGCATCGAGGAGGCGGGACGGAAAGGGCAGTTGTCAAGGAGACGGTCGGCGAGCTAAAATCCGCCGCGTGTTTAAGTCTCGCCGGCGTTTCCAAAGAGGCCGGGCTTATGATTGCGCAATAAAAACCCACCCATTTTTTAAAAAATCTTCAGTTGCATTCAGAAGCGCCGCAGTGAATTGATCGGCACCGTTAATATCAGTCCTGCTTGTGGGGAGGGGAAAAAGTCAGCGGAGGTCTGTGTCTGTGGCGCGGAGGGGTGGTCGTCTTCTGGTTCGAGCCTCTTACAGTTCTGCTGCCAGGAGGGAGGCAGACACCCGAGTGGGCAGGGAATCAAAAGGAGGCCGAAGTGACACGGGTTGCCCCACTGACACAAAGAGGGGGGGCAAAAACCACCTCCGTCACCCCCACCCCTGGCACCGGTTTGGTCCCGGCCAGATGCGAATCTCCTCGCTGTCTATGTAACCTGCCGACAGACTCCGGCCCCCCGGAAGCTGGGGAATATGTGCCACCGAGCCCAATTCAATTAGAACGCACCCATGCCGAGGTTCTCTGTTTTATTACTCGCAGCGATAAAATTCAGTGACTGCTCAGAGAAGAGTGCATAAAGGAGGTCTGGCTGCTTTAACGCTTCTGGATCTGCAGGCGGAAAGTGCAGGGACAGCCAGCCGGTAAAACTCCACCCTCCGTGAGCAGATCTACTAACTACACCCCAGTCCCTGGTGCACAGCGAAGAACAGCAAGACGCGGGAACAAGGGAATCGATGAACGGAGGAAGAGGCGAAGGGATGGAAAGAAAGAGGGATGGGAGAGGAAGGAAGGCCATATTTTGCTGCTTTACAGAAGCGTTCATTGAGACGCGGCGGGCGCCAACCTACGTAGATGATTTGCTTAGTCAGTCAGGCTTAGTGCTGCACTCAGACATTTCTGCCCCGTCAGACTCAAAAATAAATAAATAAATAAATGAGATGAAATTCAAGCCTTTTACTCTTCATTTGCTCTGCCTCTGTCTCTAGGGCTTTGCGGTGGGAGCCCACGGGCCGTCGACTATCTCCAGACATCAGACCGGTGACAATACCCAGAAAAAGGGTTCAATCCAATTTTCCAAAATTTTGCTCCGATCCAGTGCCTTGCCCTCCAGCGACAGCGCCGAGCCAACACGTCTGGCAGCCGCCTACCCGTCGTGTTCACATGCAATTATATTTTCCGATGTTTACATGCATTCGCGATTGCTTAATGGGAATTTGTGGCCTCTTCTCTCCCAGCAGAGGAGGGAAATCGCCACGACGCCTGTTGCCGAACACACTTTTAACACACAGCTGAAGTGAGCAAAAATACGCGCCGGTCGAAAGAGATGGTCAGGCTCACCTTGTTCCGGCTTCTGCGGGGGTCATCTATTGGTCTGCTTACACAATGAGCAACAGACAACTCCTGTGGTTCATACTCATTTTCCAACAAAGCCAGAAAAAGGGACGCCCCAGGAGTAAGCGGCACATCTCACTGCACGGGCGACCCGTCTGTTTTACTTAGAAACGTTGGCGAGAAGGAGCTCTTTCTCAACCCCCCTTTCCCTCAGCGCAAGGTCTCCTAGCTGCGTCCGGTGCTCCTCCCACACCCTTCCGGTTTCCAGCAATCCACGCCGCGGCCGACGAAAAAGTGGAAAATTGACAAAGCCTCTATTTTAAGCCTTTGCAGAAGAACAGTGACAAAACGTGCACCCTAAATTTTGGGGAAAGGTTATAGAGGTATCAATTGGCTGTTTCGGTGGAATGTTCTCAGAATGCTTCCGGAAGGTCTATTACCGCCATGAGGGATGGGACAGTGCGACTCGGAGCGGTTGCCAAAAAACCCCCTTCCGTCTTTGCCAGGAGACAGGCGCGGGTTAAACGGTCTCGGGAACCGACGGGCAAAGCGCCAGCAACGCGGGAATCCGAGACGAACCCGGCTCCTCGACGCTATCTATGGCAAAATGACAAACGCTGCACACTGAGCCATAAACAATAGGTAACAACAGGACACCACTTGGGCTGCCTCTGCCTTCTCTAATTCATCTACACACGCTGAGCTCAACTAACAGCTCCTCTATGGGTTCCTAACAATATCATGAGAGACCCATTATTTACTTTTCTGGGTTCAAGCAGCATGAGCAAGAGAGGAGCTAGCGAAGGCCGCTCCAAGCCATTTTCTTGTTTTCTTGGCCTGACGTGACCGCTTTTTTTTTTTCTTTCGGAAAACAGTGTCCTCGTAACTTCTGCTCTGTAGTTTGTTCGGGTTTCTCCCTTTGGAGAGCGAACAGTGGCGGCTGGACGCTCGCCGGATGTTCGTCCCGTTTAGACGTATTTTCCCTCTGATTTGCAGGCTCAAATCCATGCCATTCCGTTCGCAAAGACGTTGTACGTCAGACAAGTCTGAGCCAAGACAAGGTGTTTCATGCTAACATTCTGCAAAGATTTGGGTTTTAGGAGGATAAAAACGACGCCTTTCAGGGGCGATTCTCATTGGCTGGGCTGAGCGAGTGACATCACTATCCCTTCAGTGAATTAAAATCCTTAATAGGTCATAATCGCATTAAAGCATCCCTCGGTCGGAGCCCGGACTTCCCAGGATGCTCTGCCACACACTCGCCCGCACCGACATAACTGTCGCTACATTTCCCAGCATTGCTGCCTCTTAAAGCATTTGCATAATGCATGTTTTGACCCCTGTGCATAATAACACAAGTTAAAGGCTCGCTTGTCTTTGCATTAAAAGTTCATTCGTGTGCTTTTTCTGCACGTTCTGCCACAATGCTGGAAAGGGTCATCTTGTTACAGAAGCCGATTAAAACTAAACAAATGTACGGTTGTTTGGGATTTGTCAAGAGCGCAAACACCAAAAACATCTCCACACGCTTCCTGACGGTTTATGGTTTGTGACAGCACTTATTATCTGGAGATAGGAAAAGGAAAAATAGTCGTATGGACTGAAGGACAAGGGGAAAAAAAGAGGGTGCTTCTGCAAAATAAGATTGAGTGCTACGTCTTTGCTTTTCTCGAAGGTAAAATGGACTTTCACTGTTCGAGCTGCATAAATATTGCTTATCAGTGCTTGTTGTTTGCAATATTTGCACCCTTCCATTGACTTAGCAATCAAACCATCGCGATGTCAAGCTGAGACAATGGACCCTGACTGAGCTGAACACTGTTCTGCGGAAGCATTGTCCTCAGTGCTGCTATGACATTAACAACTGTCAGCAGCGTTCGCCCCGGGAGACCGATCCTCCCTGATGCACTTTGTAGAAGCTGCAAAGTGGGGCCCCCCTTGCACCGAAGCTCTTTCTGGCACTCTTGTCAACCCCACAGCTCCACTGATGCCACATTTGAGTTGTCCCTTTGGACACCTCCCTCCTTCACTTCTGATGGCCCCGACGCTCTCGGTCTTTGAGGCCGCGACAGATCCTAACTCCTGCAGACGTTCGTAGCACCGGCTTCTGCGGGAGCACAAACAAGAATCATCAGTGGCGGTAAAAGGCCTGCTGCTTGTGCTCAACAGCTTTGGTGATCTCGTCATCTGTTGACCTCCCTGACATCTTGTGCCTCTCTGTTAGTTTATCATTTTAAACGCATTGACATTTATACCCCACATTGCGTCTGACACATACAGACTCAAGCACGTGGAACACAACAGCAGCCGTCACTTACAGCCTCGAGGATGGATGCTGGAAAGTTCTACGGGTGGACAGGGAGTGTGAAATCTTCAGTGCAGACTTGAAGAACTTCTAAAGGGTGTACCTCAACATTTAGCAGCAGCAAAAGACACAGATCGTATTCAATGCACACACCAAACCTGGAGTCCAAACAAACCCCCAGTAATGAAGTAGAAATTTAGCTTTTTGTTACAGCTTACACAAAAATGGAATAGATGGTGTAATTCATGTCAAAAAGTTACACCAGCCTAAATTTGTTATTGATTTCAACTTTAGCTCCATCGATTTTTTAGCTTTCGCTGCGGTTCGACGGAGTTGGAGAAGAGTTTTTCTGAAATACTTCTCCACTTTGAGAGCAACATGACACAGTGAACTTGGAGGACAGGGTGGAAATGTGTAAGGGACAAAGTGGAGCTGCGTCTTTGGGGAACGAGGTGGAGGAAGAGCTGCTTAGCCTTTCCTCGCAGCCCAGAGTTAAAGCGGCCGTGCAGCCACTTGAGGACGTGGCTCTCCGTCACATTTGGGTACTAAATATCCTCCAGCGTTCAGCCTGCTACCCTGCTAGAAAGAGTGGGTGGAATAATTTCAGTCCCCCCCATGAACCTTGACAGCATCGCCTTGTTGCGTAGCCAGGGGAAGAAGAGCTGGAGAAAAAGCCCTTTCAAGCTGATGGACTGCCAGTGTATCTTCGGGTTCTTCTATTATTTCACTCAGGGGGGCAGTGGAGTGGGAGGGTGGCAGGTGTCGGTTTGTGTGGATGGGACACGTGTCAGTCATTCATGCAACAAGAAGTATTAGACGCCCTTTGGGGGGTGTAGGAAGTGCATCTGAGACACCGCAGCAAGTTTGTCATTGATCTATCTTGGCACCGACGACATCGGGTTCGGGGAGTGTGTGACTGCTGCAGAAAACAAACACTCTCAGGGAAGCTCCCGATAAAAACCCTTAAAGAGGTGCACGTACCCCATTGAAGGTGCACTACACGTGGGGCTCGGATTGTATGAGATGTATGAAAGGGAGGCATTGGGCACTGATGGCAGCAGTAATACGTTGAGAGAGAGACAAATCCGCTCTCTTACCACTGAATGAATGACATACCGGTCTCTGATTCACGGGAATCAATCTCTAGGCGTTCTCCCTCCTCCGGTTGACTTATTACATTCCGAGTACCCAAGAGATTTACCAGTCAGTCTGTTCTCCAAAGTCTTTTCTCAACTCCTCTCTGTCGTTCTTTCTTCACGCTTCCAGTCTAACCCTGGCTGCAAACCACTTCTCTCGTCTTCATCTCCCTGTTATCCGCCTATGAGGAAACACGCCCACTTGTCTCTCCCTCCCTCTCTAGTAGAAACAGGCTTGTTAGGGTTACTCCTCAGGTTTGATTTTTCAGTTATTCTCGCCTCTAATCCCCCAAGTTGTGGTGGACGGCCAGGGATCTCTGTGGATCAGGGGCTGCAGTTTAACGGGATTGGGATCCGAGAGCAGCATGGCTTGGAATCTAATCCCCCGGTGCAGTGGGCATCAGTTACAGCAGAAGACAAGTCAGAGGTGTAGTGTGGTGGAGGCTTCCTGCCCCGTTCTCCCAAATCCATCCCCCACATATAGCAACCGGCCTGAAGGAAACTAGCAGACACAAGGCAGTGCCAGGACAAGATTAATAACTTTACGTTGTCTGTTAAATATGACAAGATGCTCTGAAATTCAAACTGGAATCCTTGTTTCACTGGGACAGAGCAGAAAGGCAAAAACGACTGTTCTCTGGTCAACTGGTACGTAATAGTGCCCTGTCGGTCTAACTAATGCCTGACGCTGGGTTCCCCACTTAGGAACTTCTTGGAGAACTCAGGGCATGAATATAAACTGTGATGTTGGTATCTGAAACTCAGCATAGTGAAAGGGTGTAAAGGTTGGATATATTACCCCAGCATTATGCGGCAGGAGGGATTTTGGCTCGTGAACGAGCATAAAGCTAAATCTGAAATGGCAGTGTTGAAAAGCTGGGTGAGTTCCGCCCCCTAGAGCTGACTCATCTCCCTCTGTCTCTTCAGCGTTTCCCCCACAGCCACAAGGGCATCCCACTGAGAACCCTCTAGGCACCTCCACCCAGGGTATTTAGAAGGCGGAAGACATCAGTTCCCTTTTGGAGGAGCCAGAGAAGGAGGCTGGGTGACCACGGCCCTCTATGTCCTGCAGGATCTTTGCTGAGCTAGCAACTCTGTTGCAGGAGCTAAAGTTGTCATCATACAGCTGAACTGTGACCCAGAGGTGTGAAAGGGATGGATCCCTCCTGGTGGATTCCATATGATCGAGGCACCTGTTCCATCAGCTATACGTTATGTAGAGATCCTGCACTGTAAAACCAAACAATATCGTCTTTCTTATTTGCCAGATGATTGTAACCAATGCAACAGCAATTTGTTTCATTATAATTATATTAGCTGAGTTACCCGGCGTTGCCCAGGTTAAAAAATGTAGCACGTGAACATCATATCCGCCTTTCCCAGGATCCAACACTCCTTGTCATAACACCCCCCTCTTAAGCACGTATGTATATATCACCAACTTTAGTACATTTTTGTGCCAAACCGTGTCAGAGTGTGTTTGTATATGCATGAGTGTGTGGCGAGAAAATCCGTCGTCTGTGATGTCACTACTCCCTTGTCAGAGACCAAACTGTAAGTTTAGGAAAATGTTAAGAAGCTTTTCTGGGGTTTAATGAACTTGACTGCACAAAAACCTCACTGCTGAGCCCAACTTCAAATATGTGGCTTGAAGAATAAAGTTGTGCATAAAGAACAAACAAACAGACAGACTCTGAGTTTTAGACGTGGCGACAGCTGAATTTCGCACGACTGACAATCTGTCTTCTGCTCACACTGTGTCCTTAACCACTAAGCCCCCTGCTGTGCCGAGCACTGTTATTTCATGTAAGTCACATTTCCCTGCTGCCGTACCGGTGTCACCTCCGCAGTGCTCAGCGGGTGGTGGTTTTGATGGAGGAAATATAAAAATAAAAAAATCACCTCAACCCCCCCCCCCCCCCCCCCCCCCCCCCCCCCCCCCCCCAGGGCCCC
>UFQX01000172.1:635725-664154 GCA_900497675.1 Arapaima gigas | reverse complement strand
CCCCCCCACCCCCCCCCCCCCCCCGACCAAATCGTCCCCTTTAAAAATTCACTGCTGAAACAGCAGTCGTAAAAACAGGTCTTAATATTCAATGAGATAATGGCTTTGATGTATATACCACTTAAGATAAAATGATGTTAAACGCTACGAAACCTGCGAACACATTCGCGGGCAAAAGATAATTGGTAGGTTCGTCTTCACGGGCAAAAAAAACCCCCGCAGTTCTAATTAAAGCTTACTTTCTCATCCTTCCGTAATGGTGCCTTTTGTGTGAGAGTCCCCAGCAACTGTGCGGAAGCGGCCTTTGAAGACGACTGTTTAACTGTGGATAATATAATGTTAACTCGCACCCCCCCCTCACCAATATGTGCCACAAAAAAATAAAATGTTACGTTGAACTTTCAAGTCAATTTTACAAAAAGATAAAGTAGGTCTCCCAGCAAGTAAGGCTGGTGCCACCACACGGCGGCGGGACATGGGGTCGATTACGGGGGGAATCTTTGTTGGTGAGTGTGAATGTGTGTTACACTGATCTGCAGTATAAATGACTGTAGGGAAATTATTATAATGTATTTTGCTTTGTAAGTAGCCTTGGGAAATGGTCTCCACTTAGTACTAGTTTTTGATTCATTGTATGTTGTACACACACACACAAACACACACACACTGTGCAGGACTCCTCAGAATCATGAACATCACACACACATAGGACCCTTCACACTATATATAGAAGGTCCCAAACACCCCGACTGGTCACCATGTCAACCTTAACACATATACCTAGTTATGACCAACCTAGTTGCCGCGACTCCCCTATTTAAACCTTTTCTCCTCGCAGTAAGAGAACTTTGCCTGGAGCAAGAGACAGAGAACCAGAGACATGTTCTGATCCACTTTTCCCTGCCAACTTCTCCAACCTAGGAGCTGTGGAATAAACTGAAAGAAAACCTCAATCCCTCAGTCTGTGTCGTCTTGATCAACAAACCAGCTGTTACAATCTGCTGAATGAGCCAACGTGAGCACCACTGAAACAACACTGCTCTCCGGCTCCGAAGCTGTGATTTAAGTGAACGGGGACTCCGTATCGACCCAGTGTAAGTGTGGGAGTGTCTGGCTTGGCTCTGTTTTTACTGAATGAGCTTCAGGCTCCTAAGTCGCTGATATGTAACCCCCATTCATACATATTAATTCATATAAACCTCTTTTAGTATGACCCCATAAAGTAACAGGTGAATTTCCCCAAGTAAACAACGGTCAATTTTTCAATCTGACCCCCCCGTGCAGCTTTATACATGCACCACTGGTGCTTTACTGTAGCAGGACTGTTGTTCCAGGCATTTTCATTTGCTTGTTTACTCTAAAATCAATCTCTCATTCTGAAGGCCTAAGAGGTCTGTGTACACTGTGAGCTTCTATCCCACCGTTGTGTAGCTCAAATGTAAAAAAAAATAATCTCTCTTCAGCCAAAGCTGTTTTCCTTTGCCACTCTTCTTTATGGAAAACATATTTCTGCCATTATACAAAATCTCAGATTAACCTTGAACTCCCAAACCGGAGCCTGAAACAGTTAAATACCAGGGCCTGCGGTTGGTTTGTTCCAGTGGTCCTCTTACAGTAGTTACACACGCAAATATATATAAATATATATAAAGGTGTTTCTTTTTCCATCTCGCTTTTCAGTCACATTTCTCTCACTGCGCCTCCTTCTTTCTGAGCAGGAGATGAAAAAGATCTGCACCTCCCCTCCTGCGCTGCCACGCAGCTCCAGCACCCCTGATTGATGCATTTTCTCCTTCCCTTTTTTATCTGCTTTGATACTGAGCTCCACTGGTAACACTTTGGAAATGATGGCTGCAAAACGGGGGGGGGGGGGGGGGGGGGGGGGGCGCTACAGTAAACCCCGGCCACTTCTCGACAGAGACAAACACACGCTGGCTTNGGGGGGGGGGGGGGGGGGCTGCAGTTTCGTTCCCTTTCAGTCTCTCCTCTCTCCCTCGACCATCTCCGACTCTCGTTCCTCCCTACAGCTATTTTGTCTTGTCCAAGTCTAATCAACGGCTAAGGAGGGAGATTCTAAGAATCCCTTCAAGTGATACATTCCCCCTCAGTCGATGTGTTTTTGGAGTGCAAACCATTGTGGGAAAGCATGGTGTGTGTGTGTGTGTGTGACGGCCCAATGCTTCTTACCAGGGATTCTATAGGGCACCTACAAAATTCTACCGGCAACCAAACATGGAGAAGTGAGCCTCCTTTGGGGCATTTAGCAGTAAAATAAACACCAAAAATACGGACAGCTCTGTTTAGGAAGCCAAGAATCTCACATGAGAGCATACAGGAGCCTTGTTTCCCATTCAGACTCAGGGTCTGCAGTTAGATTAATCATCATAATGACACCATGAGATCCACAGCAGTATTTCTTTTTAGTCTAACTTGAAGAAATCGTCCCTGCTGAAATCTTGCGAAAAAATGACAGTGAATTGCTAATCACCGCTAGGAAATGTAGAAATATAGCAGGGAGGGCTGGAGGCTGACGGGAAATAAAAGTTCAAAGTGGATGATCTTGCAAAAATTTCCATCTGGTTATTTGCAAACATCCTCAGTCATGATGCAAAGGAGCTGACTTAGAGTAGCTGATAGACCTGCAGGAGATGCATTGCTGGTATGAACATGCATATGGGTTGGAGTCTCTGTGGGCAGTTATACGACTCTAAGATGCTGTCGGAGGTGCCATCAAGCACCTGACCCCTCATGTAGGAGGACCCCTCAAGTATGCTGGGGTAGAGGGTACAAAAGTGATTCACCATTCCCTTCTTCTATAAGTTCTTTTGGGTTACAAGTGAAAACCTGTGCAAACGGGGGGAGAATGTGAAAGATCTGCACAAACAGCCCCACTGAACCCCTACCTAGATCCTGGTCCAACAGCTGGGTCACCGGAGATCTTTTGCACCACTGTGATGCTGTCTTGCAGAAAAGTGTCTCTGTGTGCAGGTACTAGCTTTTGGAAACAAATGTTTTTGGATAGAGGTAAGTTTTTTTGGGTATAAGTACTTGCACCTGTGTACAATAATGTTTCCATGGTTACAGTGTCGGCAAACAGGTCACGGAGCTTGTAAGTGATGGACTTCTGTTCCAAAACACGTTTCCTATTCTTGGCATAAGGAACATTTTTAAAAGCGTTTAAATGGAGAGGTTCAGGTAAGCATATCAGCCACATCTTTTCTTTAATCTTGACTGATGGCTTGAATCCAGGATTCATTTCAAAACTCTCCTTGGGAACAAAACCCATACAGCGCATGAGCAGGATCTAACAAAGAGACAGGTAGCAGAGAGTCTAAAATTCTTTTCAGCAAGTACCAAAGATACGTGGCTCGAGTTCACCTGAATTCACCATGGAGATGCTCACATAGAGCTGTGATGTCAGTTTTTCAACCTAGCATAGATAAAATTCTGTATTCCGTGCTATAATTGCACACCTCTCCCCCTGTGTCCCCAACGCCGTTGTAAATAAGTGCTCACTGTGGTGCCTTGCAGGATTTATCATGTTTTAGCAAACAGTTGTGCTCAAATTCTCTAACCCACCCTTAACAGACATTTCAGCGCAAGGGAAAGGAAACACACGGCAAAACAGTGAAGTGACGGGACTGAAATTTGGTGGCAGCCTTTAGGAAAACGAAAAAAAAAAAACTTCTGTACACATTTATTAATTTGTCATAGTGTCCCAAGCTGGCAGTCAAACATCTTCTTCTGACAGTGGATTAGGAATTAAGGAGTTAAATGGTGAACTGCAGTTAAACTACTTTGTCAGCTGGGTTCCACAATCCATTAGACGTCTGCACCTGAGTGACCTGCTGAACCCAGAACTGCTGTCAGGTTTCCTACGCTTCTATTCTTCTCTGTGATTCCACTGCTAACGTGGTGCAGCCAGACGGTCTCAGAACACAGACAACCAGGGCGCTCGCTTGCTAACTGGAAGCAAACGCAGCTCCCCCCCTCCGTCTCGTCATATTTTATATATCTAATATCATATGCAAAAAAGAAAATGTAAAAATATAACCCATATGGAAATGAGCGCCGCTTTGTATCTAAAGGGGTACCGACAGAGCGCAATATAAAGCCCATTTAGAATTTCTATTAAATCATACCAGATTTCCAGACTAGTGATGTATGGAGAATGGATTTTTTTAAAAGAAAGCCGCTAAAACATCGCAGGAGCACAGAGCCGAACGCGCAGGAGAAGAACAGACAGATACGTACGGGACAGGTTACGCATTGCTCACTGCTGGCGTCTCTGCCACAGTACGACGGATCGAACGAGCAAATCTGGGAGCTTCGAGATTTCGCCCTGACCGAAGGAATTTGAGGCCGCGGCGTCTTTTTCGAGCCGTCACACATTTCGAGGTGGAAGCATCATTGTTTTTCCCTCATACACACAAAACAGCAGGTAATAAGTCAATCTAATTGCGAAACTTTTCTTATTCCCTCTGCCTGCGAATGGAGAAGATGATAGGAGTGACCCAGGGGCCAGCTGAACGCGAAGCAGAAAGCCGCTTTTTGAAACTAATTCTTGGACTCCGTTATCGTGATTCCCAGGTCCTTCATGGAGGACATAATGATGTCTTGCTGCATGCTGTCCACTGAATAACAGAGAAATGAAATGAGTGCATTTTGATTTAATTAGCTTTCAGGATCACAGACAATGTCATCCCACTTCAAACCCATTACTGCTTCAATCGATTCGGCAACGGCTCATGTCTTTATCAAATAATATCTCACCACCAAAGCTGAAAACAAGCATCATTACAGTCTCGTTTCCCCACTTTTTGGTTTTATTTCATGTTTATTAGCTTGATGTGTTTTAATATTTCGGGAAAGCGAGTGCATACCTGGATCCAAAGAGCAGAAACAAAAAAGTGACCCTGCCAGTAGGGCGTCTCAGTAAGGATGGAACTACATTTACCCAGCAGCCCAAGTTATTTCTGAAGACTACAAGTGAGTTCTAGTCGTCATGAGTGATTTTTGAGGACCATTAGTAAGTTCTGAGCCCTGTGTGCTACCTCTGGAGAAGGCGAGCTCCTTCTGAGGCTCAGAAGTTAGCCTCAGAATACCATACTCCAGCTCCTTCTGAGAGCCAATATTTAGCTCCAAACACCTGGCGTTCACTGTGAACACCACATGCTAGCTCTAAAATGCTAGAAAGAGGGAAATAACTGACTGGAGGGAGGGAATTGGGCAGCTCCAGACACAGATGCAGGGGTTATTTTATTTAAATATGAAAGCAGTGATAAAACGAAAATACCAGACACTGAGATGATTATGCTAATCCCTAATATATATGCGTATGAGGTTAATAACCGGGGTTTGCTGATCGCAGCCCTGAACAAAAAAGCCGCTATCACAAAGACAAAGGACGTGAGCTCTCGCATCTGCTTGGGCTGCGCAGCTAATAGGACGCAGTGGTGTTAAAACCCGCTGGACGCCTGGGCGCATTAAAAGGTGAAACCAAGTAGCAAGGATAAGTCACGTTCGGCGACTTCTGACCCTCAATAAAATTAGACCGCAGGCAAATAGGATTTGGAAAGAGTGCGGCCCGGCAGGCCGTGGACGACGGCGTCGTCGCCGACAGAGAGCTTTCAGATCGGTACCCTCGTGGGAGGCGGAGGCCCGCAGAGCTTATCGGTGCAGTGATGGATTATACAATCAAAGCAGCGCTGGGATGAGGAGGACGAGATTAACTGCGATCGCTGATTTCACACTTTTGAGGCAACAGTTTCCCCTCTATGTGTGTGAGATTACCTCCTTGGCAGAAATACATCACCCCAGGCTGTGAAAGATCACACATTTCAAACTTGGGATCATCTACACTCTATTATTATTAAAGATAATTTGGCAAAGCAGTATGACCATTATAATACAGCGGTCACCTACAATCCCATCTCCTCTGTTCTGTGTTCACGACTCCACCTGAAGCAGCCGTCCCCCTCATGACCCGTACGTATCTACAGCTGCACGGATTCAGAAGGTTCTAACCGCAATGTTTTCAGCAATGGTCCCGGGGGACTAAGCTGGTCCAATGGCTGACAACGGTGGTGGATCCACAGACCCCGTTGAGCCGGAACTCGAGTCCGTAATTTTTTCCCTCAACTGGAAGATGGTGAAATCAAATTTCAATCAAATTTCAGCCAATTCTTGATTTCAATCAAGAAAGGAATGTGAAGTGGAGTCATCCGACCAGCTACAAATCAGAAGATACCCCTCATTAAAAAGTGCTCCCATATAAATGAATAGAGGAAGATGGACTGAGATTGCAAATGATCAGTATGAATAAACAGGACTGCAAAAAATGAACATCAATTTATATTCCGTTTTTTTTTTTTTTGTCATTTTTAAACCCATTGCAGTTTCCTACCTTTTGGAAGACAGAATTAGGAATTAGGCTAATTCCTGTTTTGAGGGGGTCGAACTGCCGCTACATCTCATGGAAAGAAATGGTCCTCGGAATAAAATAAAGTAAAAAACACTGAAAATAAGAGGTGATTGTAAACCCCTGACAGTCTTCTGCAATGCTGCTTCACTTTCTTTTCAGCATTTTTGATAATTTGGCAGATGGAATCACAGATCGCTGCCTATGTATTCCACTCCGCAGAGCCCCCCTCGCTCTGTAATCTTTTGTTAGAGGCACTGTGAGGTAACCTTACTGCGCATGACTTAAATATCCGAGTTGATATGTTTCTAGTTTGTCTTGAAAAGTTCGTACTGAGTCTGCTATTCCAGTTGTGAGTGATATTTACTTTGATTGACACGTGATTTGCCAAAAACAGAGGAAGGAGGAAGGAAGAAGCCCACAGTTTTGTTGTGGACTAACTGTGACTGAAGGAATCTCTGTCTCCATCTAGTTGCGTATATTAAAAGCCTAGAGTCCAGCCACTGCCGTTGCAATCCTACTCGTACGCTAGCAGTCCTGGTAAGATTAATACGTAATATTTATTGCTTATTTACCAAGCATTAAGTGACTGTGGTAGTTTTTGCTGCACAAGGCCTTGCTGTAGACGACTGAGTGTGTAGTAATATGGATAAACCCCAAAACTGCTTCTCTAAAACAGAAGTCCATCTCAACAACAAGCACTAAAATGCAGTCTCTTTTTGGTAGAGTTCTGCAGTGTAAATGTGTCTTAACTCAGTTTTTGACACTGAGGGACAACAATCCGGTCGAGTATTTCTGGAAATCTCCCTTTGCAACTCGCGGCTGAGCCGCTCAGATCTCCTCTGCATCGCCATACAAACCTTAACCTTAACCTTCTGGTGCTACAGTGAAGCGTAAAGGAAAAGAAAGATGTGAGATAACCAGGAAAATTGCATTGCAAATGAAAAATCGATGTAAGGCTGACCAGTCTCGCCGCAACCAGTGTTCGATGCATATACTGGTGAAGGGATCACGTACTTTCATTTGAGACCCAAGCAGTTAATCTTACTTGAGAAGATTATCATAATCTTTTGTGTTTCCATTGAAGCCACTAACTCAACTTTCTGGACTTTGACACTGACTTCACTGTGATCTTTTGAAATCCCAGACAAGCCATACTTTAACTCAAACTCTGAAACGCTCAAGCTGCTGGGGATGATGTACAGATATGGTCTACCTGAGCAAGTCTCCCATAGCCCTGTCTAAGTTGCTCAGAGGCGAATGTGCAAATTCATCATTTATTTATTGCTAACAATACATGTAAAAGTAGTATTGAGCACAAGGCTAACACACATTATTAACAGGAAAATTTACGTCACCAACTGAAAATGAAATACAGGAGACCGCTCGTATACTGTCACCGTGAGACGGAATGTCTGCCGTAAAGAAAAGAAACAGCTATAGATCATGGTTCAGGAGGCCTCCTCAAAACGATCCCCCTTTCTCAGCGTACACATCTGACATTTACAGTGGTTGGTGTCCTGTATCACTGGCTATTGTCAGTGACATCCAAGATTGTACATGGATATCTGTGCATGCATGTGGATGTGGTTCCAACCTCATATGAACCGTGTTCAACTTGTGTTCAAGTCTCACTAATTTAGCCCAAAGCCACTCAGACAATTACAACAACAGGTCCTCCTGCCCTTGGTGAATCCAATGATCCTCAACCAGTGGGAGATGTTGCACAGACCAGCTGAACAGACAACAGAGGAAGAACGGTCTGTGTTTGGGTGTCTTCTTATTAGGCTTGGCCTACAGGAACCATGTCCTTCAGAGTATCATCATGTCTCACCAACTGTCTTGTATTTCTCTTTGCTGTGGCATATCGCATGGCGAATGACTTGCGTCATATTATTCAGCTACTTTTTAGGGCTAACTGAGACACCTTTGCCCGCATTTGCTGAACTCTAGCAGGGTTCAGGTCTGATAGCATGATACACCAATCCTTTCTGACTAGATGTGATTGGATGTGAGACCCTGGGGTCCCTGCTGATAGAAGATACCGCCCTGTTTCTCGATGAAGAAATCCACCAGAAGGGAGAAAGATGGCCTCTGCATTCCACACACCATTTGGGTCTCACTGCTCTGCAATACAAAAAACAAACTCTACTCCAACTGGTGACCCCCCTCCCCCCCGATTTGTTTGCTTCTCTGAGATGGAGGGCTATCGACTGAGCATGCTCTTCGCTATTGGAAGGAATCACCATCTGACCTTGGCGTTCTCCAGGCTCTGACCCATTTAGCCAGCTTGGGCCCGAGGAGTACAAACACTGCCATGTAAGAAGATGACAGACAGCAGACGCCCTCAGGCTGCAAATGCTACCCAGCAAACACCATCCTTCTGTGTTGCTGAGGTGCTGCCCTCTTACTCCAGTGGGCAGAGACTGAAGAACAAGGCTACTGGCTTGGAGAATTTGCATGTTCTGTCCATGAAGCTGGGCAGATCCTTTACCTGACCTCCCAGTGGCTCTTCTGAGTGAATAAAAGATGAACGGTACCACAGATCTACAGTCAAAGCCCACATGAACCGCAAATAGACAATGGCCGGCAAGTCCCCAAACCACCCATTCCTGTCTCACTGTAGTTTCCGTGGAAGCTTAGAGGAACAAGGGTTTCATTCTGAGAGCAAATTAATGAAACAAAAAAATATATAAATCTCTGCCAATCCTCAAACGCCACCTGTGAGTAAGACTATTTAAAACCAACCAGTCTGGAGTCTATATCAAATACAAAACCCTGTGCTTTCATGTTCTTCTCGCTATTGTCCCTTCTGCTGTGTCTAAGCATGAGAACACCAGCTACTGACTGTTCCAAATCAAATGTTTCAGAATGCAGTACTGTTGTTAAAATAATACTGAAGTAAAGATATTCGTACCAAATTTACTCCAGCAAAAATTAAAAGTATGAGGTCAAGTAACTCCTCCTAGGAATCAAGTTACTAATTCAAAGCCACTAACAAGGTTAACAACATACAGTTTTAATTCATGACAAAATATGTAGGTATATCTCAACAGATTAAATCTGTTGTGCCAAATACATTAAATATATTTAGTTAGACTAACCAAATCCGATCAAAAATCCAATCAAAGTCTGCAAAGTATTACTGTTACCCATTATTTTGTTGATGCCTTTTCCAAGGCCACGGCGACATTTGGCTTGAATATTAAGCTGCGTACGATTATTAAGCCATTTATAAAACAATGTCATTTTTTGTGGGAATTCCAGGTAAGCAGGTGATGACAGCCGCTGCGGCAGAAGCAGCAAACTGAACTTGTGTCCTTTGTTTGCCTGGCAGTAGCTCTAAGCGCTGTGGCCCTCGCTGAGCCTAAAAAATGTATAATATTCGTTTACCGTTTATCTGACGCTTTGACCCGACATCATTTACAGGTTTCCACCTTTTCATGCAGCCAGCCGTTTTGGAGCAGCTGCTCAAAGTGAGAACATAAGTGACAGCATTCAAACCGGCAGTCTTTAGGCTATAAGCCATTATCCCAAAATGCTGGATAAATAAGATATAAGTGAGCTATTTAAGTGATATTCCAATGCTAATGTTGACTATGAAATTCTTGTTAGAAATGCAGAGTTTGATGCAAAATTAATGCATGGGTGGCAAGTTATGTAAATAGCTGGAGGTGAGCAACATGGAGTTCAGGCCCCCAGACCCACAGCCGCCGACAGACAAAGACGAGACGCCAGCGAAGTGGTCGGATGTACTGTGTGATGATGGACGGTTACTTCCGATGACGTGTGGTAACGTGTCACAAAGAGGAACAAGACTGTGGAGGAGTAAGAAGAGTTTCACTATAAAATTAGGAAAAAGTGCTCACAGTATTCCAGGGCTTCTTTCAATTTTAAATTACAATAAATGCCAAATAAGCTTACAGAATTAGTATTGAAACACCCATCAACTGTTTTTAACCACTTTATTATGGTCAGGGTTGTGGTGGTCCAGAGCTTTTACTAGAATCACCGGGTGCTGTGCTGAAACTGTCCATCTCTGGGTGCCCCCCTCCCACACACACACACACACACACACACACTACAGGCAATTTAGTGTGACCAATTATCCTGAAACACATGTGCTTGGACTGTGGGAGGGAACCCAAACGCCATGGTAGCAGACTGAACTGGAACAGGTGCCAGGTGCTATTTACTGCACCATCCCTGTATTGTCAAACACTTGTGGCAGCAAGATTCTCAGAGGTTTGTTAGCCTTACCCCCTGTGAGGGATTTTTGGAAAAGGGGAATAGACAATCAAAATGAAATAAAGTTAGTGTGCAATGAAACAAATGGCTTCCACCGCCTGCCGTTGCCAATCGTTACTCTCACACGAAAGCAGGGTATTAACTGGAAAATTCACTGTCGCGTCAATAAAAATTAAACACGAATTGTGTATTTCCGAGAACTCGGCTTTGAAACGAGCTGTTAAAATGCAGCCCTCCAGCAGAAACTATTTTTCACTTATTCAGCACATTTAAAGCTTTTTTCCTCAGTTCTACCATCGCTTCTTCTAATGCTGACCAGGTTGTCCGTGAAGGTGGGACAAAACTCAATAAACTCATTGAACAATAAAAAACACTGACCACTGAAACGCATAATAGATCAGCTGAATGTATTGCTGCTACAAACGCAGGCGACTAAAGAGTACTGACGTCAAAAATGACTGCGACAAGTATAACTTCTCGGGAAAATAATACACACACAGATAAGAGAGCAAATATAACTCATTACTTTCCCCCCCTTGGAATGAGCAACACAAACAATATGATTCCTACCACCTAAACATGCATTTAGGCAAAGTAAATATGACCTCAGGCGCAAATAAGTCCATCAAAGTTATTTCAGCTGAACTCACAGTTGAGTCCATTTCACTTTTCCTCTCGGTAATTTTCAGAGTTTGCCAAGTGACACCTGTAACCTACACCTTGCGGCGGTGGGACACGATCGGGTCCGTCACCCTCGAGGTTGCCATGGCAGCACACCGTGGCCCTGCGCAGAGCTCACCGCGCTTCACCGCGAGCCTATTTCTCTTCCGCCGGGGCTTGTCTCGGCATCTAGCTCTCTTACAGCAGGGCATCTGAGAGCCTCCCTTTGTAATGACTGAAAGACAGGCACTGAGAAACACATCTTTCAGCGAGGACCGACCAGGCCCTTTGTATCTCTGCCGTCTCTCCTCTCCCTGCCATACTTGCTATTAGCGTTCTTGGATCACGTCCTTTGTGGATAATGCAGCGAGTTTGTCAGGGTTGCCATTTAAAATGAAAAATGCTACTTAAACCAACAGCGGCAATGATGATGATGATGATGATGATGGTGACGATGACAAGGAGGAGGACGAGCCCTGTGATAAAGGGTCCAGCTGTTCCTGGCAATAGAAGGCAGAGATCAAAGCCTCGGCTCCTCTGAATAAAGATGAGGGAAGAGCTGGCGCCCGCAGCCCATCCACACGTTGGAGCAGGAAAATGAGAACGAGGAGAGAGGGGGAGAGAGGAGAGGAAGGCAGACTGCAGCAGTGGGACAGCATCCAATGGGCCCCTGGCACCAAGGACCCCTGCAACAGCTGTCGACTGGCCAAAACACACACCCCCCCGACACACGCGCGGGCTCATAGCGTAGCGGCCAGCACGAGGCATATTTTCACACTGCTTCGAAATGATTCACTTTACTCAAGGGTGCGGGTTGGAGGGGGAAAAAAAAAGCTCATTCCTTCTGTTGATGGTTTGTAGTACAGTGGTCTTCAGCACAACGGACTCTGTCTGAGAATTTTCAATCATGGCTGCCATCGCTGATGGAGGAGGATGTTTTGAGTCCTTGGTTCAGACAAAGAGGAGGAATGTCACAGGTGACACAAAGTGACACTGGCACAGTGATTAGCCACCTTTTGTTCCCCAGACGTTTCCACGTGAAGTAAATAAACGGACAAGAAAAACGCCGCTTTGCGGTACCTCTGTGATGTGTGCGGAGCAAGAACAAATGAAGGAACGGCCGTGATTCGGCAATAAATTAGATAACGCAAACCTGCGCTACCAGCACAGAGCAGAAAACGTGAGAAACGACAACTAAAACACAACATCTAGTTAAAACTGCATCACTTATACAGAGAAGCTGTGACATTTTCTTGAATGTTTCCCAAGCGCACCAGAGGAAGCCTTCGGGACCTATTGTGGGGCAATGAAACGGCACACAGAGATGAACCGGCTGGCACTCGCGATGCTCTAGGAACTAAAGTGACATCTCGAGCTCAATAAGCCCTTCCTGCCTTTTCTGCTCCGCCACTCGCCTTAGCTCTGAGGTCCTGAGCTCTCGGTGCTATTTGAGCAGTTACCACTTTTAAAGCCGAACGGGAGGCTTACTTTTCTAACAACTGAGTCTCCTGTTGCACTCGCAGTCCAGAGTGCAGAGAGCTGCCCGTAAATTACACTGCAAGCCAATATCTTTCCTGGACCCCTTCCAGGAGGCGTGCGGTGTGTGTGATGTATAATTAAAACCAGCACGGTAGCCGGCTCACACGAGCGTGGGGGGGCACCCATATAGGGGCTGTACGTACACACCAGATGAAAGAGCAGCAAAGTGGTTACCAATGGGTGCCACTACAGGGATTTGTTTCCTCTGTTCTGTTTTTAGCTTCACACAAAACAATACATAATCCGCTTCGTAAAACATTTACTGTGGGAGAAAAGGGCTAATTTAGTCTCGCGAAACACAGGGAGGTGCAGCGTTCAGAGAAACTCCTTCGAGGCTCATCGCAGGTGCGCTTCGGCGACTTTACGCCGCAGGGTACGTGCTGGCCGCCGCTGTCGCGATGCTCACAAACCGCCAGGTGTCGTAACGAAGAGCTGACCAAGTGACCACGTGAGGGCGCAGGGATGCGACCTCAAGGTTGTAACAGAGCCAACCGGACCGCGATGATGCGAGCGCCATTTATTTGGATTCGTACAGCCCATTAACTCTGATTTATACCCTCGCGTGCAGATGTGGAGAGGAAAAACACGGACCGCGACGTTTTTGCACTTTCTGTTTCATTAGGCAGCGATGGATGCAGGGAGTGACTTTCATTGACACCATGGGGGGAAAGAAGGAAATGGCCAGAGGTGCTGAGTGATGAATCACTGCAGTGTGGGATGCTCCTCTGGAAGTGGTATCAATCAGCTGGGACGAGTGCTGCCAGTTTCACACCACAGATCACCTCGCAGGCCTGAGAGGCCCAACCAGGAAGGCAACACGACAGAAAGCAGAGCTGCTGCATTTCAGACCAGGATGGTAAGGAAAGAAGCATCATTCCACTTGGCCAAGTTGTACTCACCATGAACTCGCAAACACACCCTGATGGGTCAAACGGAACCCATACCATTGGTAAACAGATTCAGCGTTTTCACCATGTCAGACCACGTAAGGAAAATTAGTGATATGTTTGATTGGTGACGTCACACCGATGTTCCTCAGTAAGGATAGTGTTCCCCACGGGCTTCTTGGATGACAAAGTCATGGACAGAGAAGTGCGGTGCAGATGCAAGGTTTCAATGCGTAGTCAGAGACGCAGCACACAACACAGTGTACAACTGCAGACCTTCACCTTTAAGGTCATCGCACTCTACCTTATTCATGCTCTCATCTGCTGTTCTACACAAGCCTGGTAGACCAAGCCATAGTTACAGGTCTAGACATCCACATTCATTTAACACACAAAACATAGACAACAGACACCAGAACAGATACAGTAGTAAAAAAGTGCAGGAAAACACGTATTGAGCTCCAGAACAAAGGAGGACAATGCCCATGAACTACAACAAAGCAAGTTGAGAAGCCCCGCCTCTTTCTGGCAGCACCAATAGTTGAAAAACAGCTGGAACAAATTCAATATGTTGAGGAGGAAGCAAAGGTATGTGCTGCAGTACAGCAAACGAACATGTTTACAGAAACACTGGCTGAACCTTGTGCCAAACAACCCCGCCAAGCCTCGCTCATCGGGGAAAAGTCTGCAAAGTCTACCACCTCGGCCATGTGTCCGGATAAACAGAAGCAAGGAGACTTCGGTGCTCAAGACAGGGAGCGTTAGAGATGCACGATGGTGTCGGGATCCTAATGGTTTTGGCCGATTATCGTTTCGTTTATTATTGGTATCGGGTCGATGCTTAGATTTGACCGATAATTCAAACTGATGTTTACAATCATTGTGCACATACAGTGCGAAAATATCTGCGGCGTGGAAGTTTTTCCAAGTAAGCGAGAGTGACATAAAATGTGCCGTTTTTAGCACTCGGGAGCTTAATTGGTGTCAACGGCGAGAGATTTTTCAGTGGAGCTTCTAATGTGGCCAAGAAATTTCCGGCAACAAGGCAGAGATGCTCTTGTTTGTTAACAAGAAGGTGCCCCTTGTGCTAAGAATAGACTCCCCTGCCTTTATGTAGTTATAGCAAAAGATCCGAAAGCCCTCTAACCGTATAGATCTGCAGTGCCTGTCAATACATTGATCCCCAAGAAGGCAGAAAAGATCATCTTTTCCAACTGAAAGTCTCAGTAGAGCCCAGGTCTGTGTAACGTTACTGCATTGGCATCATCTCAGCAAAGGTCCAAAAGGACCAGAAAAATCTCAGTGTGTAGTTGTTAAAACTGCCATCTAGTCCTGCCTAACTGTCCCATACACACTATTAAGATCAGCACACTGTGCATCTATTAGGAGTCTCACTTAACCCTTCGAGGTCCTTCGGGCTTCATCGGGGACCTGCATCGACTCCATGCTGTAGATTATGTTCCACTACTGCTCGCACTAGTTTAACCCGTATTTGGGAAAAAAAAACACCACATACAATTTTAAGCCTTGAAAAAGTCCAGCTGTGCAATCGGGAAAGCAGAACTTCACCTCACACGTGGTTTAATGTGTAACCCTCACAAAATAGTGAGATGTGCCAGTGATCTAAATCAAAAGCTCTTCAGACTTTCCCTCCGCTAGGTGGTAGATGTGGATGATGCAAACTAAAGAAAAAAAAATCCCCATTCTGGCAAATGAGAACAAGCTAAATTTGTACGCGGCGGTAGGCCTCTAAAACAGCAGAGACCCAACGGAAGAACGTGCAAAGAAACTGACACTAAATTGGCTGCTTGAGTAAATTCTCGGGTGACGCAATACGGTCTGACCTTTATAAGCCTCAACCGCGCTGATAAACTGGCACCTCAGCCGCGCCCCATTTATACAGAGGATTACACAGCTGGCAGAATATGAAATTACGCATCTGCTACGGGCTTTAGGCCAAAAACAATTTCAAATTAATTGTAATGCGGCTCCCTAGCTTGTTCGCCGTGTCTGTCGTTACGCTCGATCGTGTTTTTGTTTGTTTCCTCGGCTTCTTGCTGCAGCGCCGGGGGTTTTTGTGATGCGGAGCATCGATGGGCCTTCCATTGCGTTTGTGCAAAAGACAAGGCTTGTGTTTCGGCAACAAAGCTCTTAAGCTCTGACCAGGTAAACAGATGGTTAACTCGTTGGGGGTGGTGGTGGGGTGGGGTGGGGGGGGGGGGGGCAGAATCAAGCGGTTCTTCATCGTCGNGGGGGGGGGGGGGGGGGGGGGGGGGGGGGGGGGGGGGGGGGGGGGGGGGGGGTAGCAGAATCAAGCGGTTCTTCATCGTCGGGTTTCTTCAAAAACACTCCAAAAATTACCCATATTAGCTCAATTTTGAACCCATCTGGGGTGCGCGACTGCGCGGAGCGAGCGGTGACAGACTGCGGAAGAGAAGCTCGCTGTTTCTGCACGTTATGAAACGGCAGAACCCGCATCAAACCCTAATAATCCCTGCTGCCGCGTGTTGCGACTCTTCTTTTTATTCGCCAGACGGTCTTATCCGCGTTCCTGGAAAGCGAGTGCAGCCGAGGAACACGAGGAAAGCGCCCGGAGGTCAGTCACAAATCCCCGCGTGAGGAGCGCGTCCAGGTCAATTTTGTCCTGGAGGAAGCCTGGAGAAATGCCATCTAATACAGTCCACTGTGGCTCCTCAAACCGGACCCCAGGGCCGAGGGAGATAGCGCGATGAGCAAAAGCCACGCGGCAGACAGTGTTTTCACTGCGCTCTCTCTGGCAGCAACATGATCTTACTCTTAATTAGAAACTACAATATCAAAGGTTACTTACTAATTACTTTGCATAAGAACGCAAATACTCCCCTGCAATTATCGCGTGGACTGGGAACGGCTTTTAATACGCCCGTGTGCTCAGGCAGGCCGCGAACCGTGGAGTCTATAAATCCACCACAGCGCATAGTGTTGACTGGGGGAAATTAAAGCAAGGTTCTAAATTGAATCCTGCTGGATAATGTCGTGAAAGAGCCAGGAGGACCCGGTCAACGTGATGGTCCCACAGATTACTGGTGCTGTTGGTTCACGAAACTGAGCTTTTGACCGGAGGGCTGGTTCCCTGAGCAGATGCCATGTGTCAGGCATAAAGATGCTGAGTTTCACCTGAAGAAGTGCTGTGATACAGCCAGTAAACTTTACTGCTGGTTAACCGAAGAAACTTTAAAATCGCCCGTTTAGATATCCCGCTATTTCCTTGGAATGGTTGTACGTGTGTTTTTAACCATGTGCCGCCCTGACCAACATTGCTGTTTGTTTTTAACCCACAGCCTAACCCTCACCTTTACCGTAACCCTCACCTGAACCCTCACCCTAACCCTACGTTGGTAGCGGGAAAGCAAAGGACTGTGTAAAAGAACACGGTCTGCATGTCACACGTACACCAGTTACATACGTGGAACATCCCAGTGAACATTTTGAAATTAAATTATTACAATTGCTAAGTAATCCTAATGATGCCAAGGATGCTGCTGATGAAAAGATGAGAAAAGTACAAAGCACAGCAGAAGCGCAGAGAGTAAAACTGAGGTAAACACTTCACAAACTACTGTCTCTGCATTTTTCTCTCTGTATTTAATTATAATGAATATTTCTGTGCACAATGTTATTTACTTAACTTATTCTAGTACCCACTGCAGCAATTAGCTATCTTTAATCTTGTCAATTTTAAATTAGTCGTACACAGGAATTTATAAGTACTTCAAGTGATATGCTGATTTAAAAAAAAAAAATAGTTTTCATACACAGCTGCAGAATGTAATAATGACCATTTATTCTTCTTCAATTAATTTTTCTGCTCCAGCTTTGTGGAAACATGGCAATTTTTGAAATGAAAGTGAATGAACTTAATTGTGAGGAGCCATGTTTACTGTTGTCAGATTTCAGGCACTTGAGAGACACACACACACACACACACACACACAGTGGATCTATGGACTAGTCAAACATACTGCCCCCCCACACTGCACACTGAGTCATTTCCTCTCAGCTTCCCTGAATTCCATTTCCATCCAGGAGTAGATAAGATCCAGACCCAAATTAACCGATGAGAACCAAGAAAATTGCATTTACTTTGTCAGCCTTATGAGCTAAAAAAAATGCATGCCAGTGTGCATGTGCACACGCATGCACGCACACACACACACACACACACACACACACACAGCTCCCCTAACACAGCACACACTGCTTTCCACATGATGAGAATGTCCCTTCAACAGGTGACTGGGGGTCAAGAGGTCACCTGCTCACCACCAGTCTCGGAGGACATTTCCACAAGGTCAAAGCAGCGCAACTCACAGCATCCTGTCTCGCTGCCCCTTTGTCCCACAGGGTAATAAAAGCCCCCCCTCCCAGTGAGGTAACAGCATCTTTCTCTCCTACTCTAATACAGTCAGGTCCAATCCATACACTCATAAATCATTAATGTGAATTTATTTGCGTGACCGCTGGCTTCAAACAAAACCGCCTTTCAAATCATGTCGGACCGAAGGGGGGAGGCATGAACAATTGCGTCCTTTAGCTCTGCACACTGTCGTCGGTCTCACACCTGCTGATGACCTGTGGTCCACTCAAGTGCGAACGAGACTAATGGGGGGGGGGCAGAGGGCTGGGGGCTGGGTCTCGGTGTCGAGGTCTCTGTGGCCTCGAGATCAGCAGTCTGGGTCTGAGTCACAGCTCGGCTGCTCGCACCTTCTTGCAGAAGGCACATTGTTCCCCTCTTCAAGAAGCTTTTGAAAAAGGCACAAGTGGAACTAGAAAGCAGGCGAAGCAGAGCAAACAAACATTCCACACGCACGACGGTTCCCACAGTACAAAAGCCTTTAAATATTTATCACAGGTAGCAAATTTAATCCAGCATGAAACATCTCTCTCGGTTAGATGCAATTATCTTCACGCGGCCGTGAAGCATTATTGCAGCAGACGGTCGTGATCCTTCAAGTTGCCCGCAGGTATATATGAATGGCTCGAGTCAAAAACCAAAAGTCGCAATTAGAAAATGCCGCTAAAGGTTACGCTGTCATCCTGACAACCGACTGGCATCAGGTGTCAACACAGGTTTATTTACATTCTCACAGCAATTTACACATTTACACCCTTCCGAACATTTACGCAGAAGTGTGTTGTGGCCCAGCAGGAGGCGGGGTGGTTAGAATATGAAGCTCTGCGGCCTGAGTCTGTGCTCCTGCTGTAGGACCCTAAATTGCTTCAGCAACAATAGGTAACTCGCTCTAAGTAGCTTAAGCTTGTAGGTTGCTTTGGAAAAAAGTGTCCGCAAAATAGGTAAAAGCAATATAGCACGAGTAAGGCTGCCTTGCTGCGTTAACAGTTAACTGCGTAGGTCTGAAGTCTAATGTCAGCAGGACATCGACGAGAACCCGCCTGCTGACAACCACGCTACGCTATATTTATCAGCGCCTGTTGTTTTCTTTCGCTAACATCAGAGGGCCGTCTAGCCTGCTAATCTCGCCTCATNGTGTGTGTGTGTGTGTGTGTGTGTGTGTGTTTGAGCAGTCAGTTTCAGCCATGAGCATCCCAGCACAGAGAGCAGAGAGAAAGTGGGAAACTTGCATAGTCAGTTGCCTAATGACTTGTATATTTTTTTTTTTTTTTTTTTTTTTTTAAAAACAGTTTTGTTTTAATCTTTAATTGGGGCGGTCCAATAGCTTGAAGCGGCTCACGCCACAAACAATTTCTCCTGCGGCCTTCACCGGCTACAGTTACGATATTTTTTCCCGCTCCCTGCGATGATTACATTTTGCGGCCTAATTCAAGATGGCAAACTGAGAAGCGATTGTTTTCCTCCTGTAATTGTCGCAACAGGCCCGAAGGCTGCCTGCTGGTGGAGAAAATGCAATCATTAAGGCAGAGGACGAAAATAAATAAATAACAAAACAAAAATAACCTGACAAATTAGCTGGCCGGATTCGAAAGCATGGCTGGGCTAAAGAGAGTCCGAAATTACTATCGCTAACATATTAAACTCTTCTTATTAAGCAATATTTTCTCATAAGCGAGACCCTGGACAGAAATCAAGACAGAAAATTTCAGGAGCCCTTCCAATAAACAAATGAAACAGACCCTGCTTGCAGTTTCCCTTTCAGCCACATGCTTGGAGGAAATGCGAAGCCAAACAGTATATGGATATATGACAGCAGCATGTCCAGCTGACAGTTTATGAAACAGGCCGTGAAAGAAGAGGGAGATGTGGGAGGCAGCTAGAGAAGAGGAGCAGGTACAGAGCAAGGTGGACGAGGAGCATCGTGGAGAAAATGAACAATCGAGGGAAGGTGAACGTTAGCCTGTTTCCTACTCCCATGAAATAACTACCAAGAAGTTCTCTTTGTTTTTCGTGACGGAGCCACTCGCTGTCTGCTGAACAGTAACCCGCCGCCAGACTCCCTGAGCAGACCTGGGTTACGTAACTGGCTGGGGTCCAGCCTCTTGACAGACCTTGAGAAATCTCCCATTTAATTAGATTCACGCGGGCCTGTCGTCGCCTCTGCTGCTTTGTGGGTCTTGACAACCACCCCTTCCTCTGTCTTGTCCCTTGAGGCTTGCTGCCATGCATCTTCTGGCCCACTTGAGGGATCCCAACTGAGTCAAACCAAACCTCTGCCTTCCCTCTTCCCAGCAAGACAGGAGTAAAAATCTGTTCTGGGATGGATTTGTTTCCTGAGCCCCAGTTTATTCGGACTTGACGAAACAGCCTGTTTGGAAGGGGATTAGCAAAGACGCTATTTTACGTCAGCAAATCGGTGGAATACTGTCCGACGGCTCAATAGTGGCAGCCATCGTGTGGAAGGTCTGCAAGGACTGTGTGAAACTGAGTGGCTCTTAAACTGAGGTGCAGAAGCAGAGATTGCTCTCAAAATGCAAATACCCTTTATTTCTGGTCTCTGTTATTTTCTTTTCCCATCTTTGAAACATAATGATGCACCTGTGCATGAAGCTCACGATTGAAGGAAAATACCACTACTGTGCTCTTAAGATGAATTGCAAAATAAATGCCACTAGAAATTCCATAATGAAAAAATAGAAAACGCATGCGGTTGACAACAATATCACTCAAGCTGAACATCGGTGTTGGACACCGTCGGAGATGGATACCCCTTTTTTCTGGTGGCACATTCGGAGATACTGAGCCAAGGATGAAGCTAATGGCTGTGTATCAACCCATCGAAGCAACGATTCTCTCAATCTCCATAGTCCAGTGGTTCTAACCAATGGGGTGTCCCTCCCCTCCCCAGCACAGGTATGAAGGGGTTACTGGGGGGGTGTGGTGTCCCACAGTTAGCATTATTTACTGATTAATTTGTGAATTTCTCTACAAGGATGAATAAAGTTCTATCCTATCCCTTCCTGTATGCCGCCATACCTGAACAAGAGCCTGTCACCTGCCCACGACTCCACAATCTCACTGATAATGTCTTCATTGGTTCACTGATCAACCTGGGGACGGCTAAACATTCAGTTCACTTTCAGATCAGTTGTGGTTGTAACAATGTTAAGAATTCCTGGTGTAGAGGAAATGAAAAAGCTATAGAAGCACTTTACAGAAAATGGACCCCGAGGCCCATCCAGCTGTAAACCTTCTCTCCAGTTATCAGATCCTGTTAAGCCGCAGCCCAAAGCGATATGGTACAGACCGAAGGGGCAGCTTAGGATGTCTGCATGAGGACAGCTTACTTGTAATCGAGCCTTACAAGTCAAAGTTCCAGCAGGGTCATTTGGTCCAGACCGTACCTCACAGGCGGACCTCATCTCACCCAAAGGTGCACGGCCCCCCGCTGTGACCCTTTGCCTGTGTTCCGTGACGGATTCAGATTTGGAACCTTTGGCGTATACCGTGGGTCTCCTCCTTACAGCTTATTTGGGTCTGAGAGTTGGTTCATCACTAAAACAAGATCTTTGGTCGAATGTGAGAGATAATGGAGCAGGAACTATAAAAGCAGCTTCTGGTCTAACGTGTGTTGGCAAAAATAGTGGTGTTGGGCTAAATGACTTTGCTTTGAGAATCTCGTATATCGATACTGTCTGGTGGAGAAATGCGCCTTTCTTTAATCTGAGTTGCGAGTCACTTTGGAGGAAGAAGTGTTCAGATGGACGCAGACTGATTTTGTCCACAAGATGAGTAAATGGCGGCATCCCAGAAATACAACACGGCAACTGCTTATATTGGACGTTTTTGAGCCAGGTACCAACAGTGTGATATACAGTGTTCACAGTTTACAAAACACAACTTTTAATCCCTTAATATAGCTAATCCTCTCAGGACATACCAAAGAGATCCTCAAGGAAGTGAGTGAGGAAAGGATTGTGTCTCCTGTCATTCCATTAAAAGCACCAGTGCACTACTTTCTACCTCAGGTGGTTTTTAGAAAGTGCTAACCCCTGAAGTTTTGAGAAATGTACCGAGACTTTATCAGCAAGCCATTGTCTAGCATTTACAATGTAAAGCACAAGATTTATGAAGTCAACCGTGAAGACAATTCACAGGTACATAAGTGCAAAATGCAATGAAATGCACGAGAAGCAGAACAAACGTTTCTCCTCAGTCAAAGCCATAAAGATCTTTCCCACCAGCAGCACCTAACCTGACAAGGTTATATTAATATTTCCCTAATGTTTTGGTTCAGGAATTAAGTTGAACCAGCAAAGCATAATTACAGAACTTCTTGCAGCGTGGGATCCACACGTTTTAAGTCTGTCTTCTTTTCTCACGTTACCCCCCTTTTGTACCAAATTAGTCGCAGCCAATTATACGGTTCTCATGTGTCCCCCTGGAAGCGCGACACCCACGCCAACTCGGCAGGGGTGAACCCAGGCACGCGCCTCCTGCAACGTGCGTGCTGTGAGCCACCTGCCTCTTTTCACTTTACGCGCTACAGGTTTCGCTGGGCGATGTAACACTTTTTGCAGGAGGGTGCTAGTCCCCGTTTCCGCCCCGAGCCCTACGAGCCCTACGATCCATGGGCTGTCTGTGTGCATCGGCGGAATAAAGATGGCTGCAGAACCCAGGCCACCCCTGCCAAGCCCCCACCTGAGGTCACACAGTCCAATTTGTGATTCTTGGGCCTCCTCCTTACAGATGGCCGGTGTGGCATAGAGGGGGCTCAAAGCCAGGTTCCTCCTTCGGGGCGGAAGGTCATTTAGTGAGGTGGCAACGAGGAGGTCGGCGGATGACGCCGCATTCAAACATAGCGATGCTCATTACCGCTGCTGTCCGGCAATCGAGCGTAGCCACAATGAACGGATGCGTTTTGCATGCGGAAGTGAATTCTGTTTTTTTAATGATGAACTGCTGCTCTCTGATTGGTTAAAACTTATCTGTTCACTAGTGCCAGGGCTGAAATGGAAATGCACGGCGCCTGCGAGGATTTCAGTTCCAGTTAATTGGACAAATTTAGGAGAGCTCCCAGGCCTGCAGTGTCAGCTTGTTAGGAGCCCGCGGAGACTCGGGGCTGGCAAGATCTGCGGTGTGAGGTGCTGCGAGAACGTAGCGCCTTCTTAGACCATCCGGTTCTAGCCTCCCGACCTTCTGCAGCTCCAGGCCACGTTGGTTCGTTGCCAACGCGCCCTGAGCTCTGCAGAGCCACCACAAAGGGGAGATCTTCTTTGCTCCAGTCCAGGAGAAGTCAAATTAATTCCTTTTCTTCCTGCCATTGTTCTGGGGCAGTTTTCCAACACAAAAGAACGGACAGAGCTAAGGAGGAGGTTATTAGTGATTTTATGCAAACTCTCAACTCAGTCTGTGGACATTGTACTCAGTAACCCGCCTATTTTTAATTACTAGTGAACATATTTTAATTAACAATATTTCCATACATATGGAAATGTTTAATAATCTATATCAATAATTTATATGGTTCGCTTATACATTTTCTCTGAACTTCCCCCACAATGTTCTCAGGGATTTCTGAAAACAAAAAGGATCCTAATGACTAATGACAAACACTAATTTGTATGTGTACTGTATTGTTTCAGCAGCAATAATGAAGTAATAACATCTACTTTGATGTGTCTAGCTGCTTCCTCAGTTAACATTCTTTATTCTTGTGATAAGTCTTCTGTGGTTGTCCGTTCGAAAAATAAATGGTTTCGGAGACAACGCGGGTTTTGAAAGGGTTTGAAACTTAATGACTAGTTCCCTTAGAGTCGGAAAATAAACGGGAATCAGGAACATGAGAACCGAGAAGCTCATCTTTGAACCCTGAGTGTTCCAAAGCTGTTTTTTAAGCTGCACCTCTCAGCTACGGCAGAGTCCCTTCGTAATCTCAGTGCCGCAGCATAGCTGTCACACAACCTCCACCCGGCACGTGGACTCATGAGAACTGTCAAAACGTGACGGGTGAACACACACGACACACACGCCATTTAGCTCAAAAATTCTAAATAATGCCAGGCAGCGGTCACCCTTAAAGGCAAAGGAAGGGATGAGAGACAGAGAGAAGGGAAGGAGACAGGAGAAGACAGAAAGGATGCGACATGAAGGCCTCGCGCTTTGATGGAGTGGTGCGAGGTGAACGCTGAAGCCTCATCAGAGGTTTTGAACCCGGGTAAAAGGTGATGAGTAATTGAGCGCGTTATTGATGCTAACTTTGATCAGCCGAGCCGTCCTCCCCTGCAGCCGACACGCAGGAGAGCAGCGGAGCCTGCTGGGAATCCCAGTGGAATCTACACCTACGAAGTGTTGGTTTGAATTGGAGAAGAAAATGATCCCTCTCTGCTTACGCCTCCCTCTCCTTCCCCCTCAGTCTCAGGCAAGAATAAATCTGCTGGTAAATGTACTGTGGCGTCATTTCGTCCCTCGGCGTGGCAGGGAGGCTCTGATTTAAGGGTCTGGGGACCCGGCCAATCCATAACGCCACAGAGTGGCGGCAGCCAACGCGCTGTGTTGGAACTGTGCTTGGGATGTGGAGCGAGCGGGCGTGCGCCTCGGTTCTTCTCTGACGGCCAAGCAAGACGTGACAAAGCGCGTGACACAAATTGAAAGATTGCCTCACTTAGGCTAACTCATGGCTGGACGACGGCTCCTCCATCTCCAGGAGATAAAAGGAACGCGGGGCACCGCATGTGCTTCCTGTGAGATCATCATTCTGCTGAAAATGCAGAAAGCGACGCGATTCACGGGGAAAAGGAGACGAGCCAATTCGAGTACAGACACATCAACGGTTTGACTGGAAAGACAAAATATCCAAAATGAACGGCACAACATTTTTTCCCCTTTCCATCTCCCTCGTCGTGTAGTTCTCCTCCTCCTCCCCAGGCCTTCCTACAGCGCCTGGGACAGCATGAAATCAGCTCACGGCGGATCAGAGAGTTTTGCAAAAGATAAGAACATCAGCAAGAAGGTGGTTAAGCCTCAGTGAGATGAACACACTGCAAGACAGACAGAAGGTACACATATCTGCTTGCTTGTGTGATGGGAACAGATTACCTGCGTTAAAATGGGTCTCCCTATGTGACATTTCATTATGGCGCCTCGCCTTTTATCAATGCAAGGTCCACTAATGCAATCTTAACAACGCACTTTACTCTGCTGTCAGACAGTTATGGAATTACCTGTCATACGTGAGACAGGGTGGAATGGAGATGTACCGTACCGAGTACCGTACACTATTCAGACTAACTTTTATTTCATCTGGTGAGTTTTTGTTTAAAAAAAAAAAAACAGGTGGTCTAAAAGTGCCAGACAGTACGTTTTACAATGGGAGTGAAAAATATGAGAAAACCAAACCTGCCAATACGGAAGAAGTGAAAATTATTCTTTCACCCTTTGAAGAAGGCAGGGGAACGAAGAAAAAAAACAAAAGGCACGTCAGAACGATAATCCCAGACGGGGCTACTGCTGTTGTACCCTTGGGAAAGATACGTTCCTCACATTTTGCTTATATTCTTCACTCACATAAAAGCTTCAAGGTTTGCAAGATTCCTTGTCAAGCAGACGTATAATGTGTTGGGCCACGAGGCTGAATCCCTCCTGCTCTGTAAGCATATCTACAGCACTTACGGGGCTGTGGAGCGGATGGAATTAAAAAGTAGAACTTTGAGGAAAATGAGGAAAATAAACGTGTCTTTCTTGTCAGCGCAACAGATGGAAGAACAGAGTTTTGACTTGTCAGCGTTACCTGATGTGCAAAAGCGCACCGCCCCAGGAGATTATTTCACCATGTTTTTCATGTTGAAACACCACGCGCAGCGCCAAACAGAGAATCCACTGGCACCTCTTAATGTGAAATTACACACGTTTGCTATTCTTACTCTGAAACCTGTTAAACATTCTTATTCTAAAGCCTGCTGTTGCTATATATACATGCAATTTATTTAAAAGGCGCCTCTCCTATTACTAAACAGACAACAATGCAAAAGGTTTAACTGGTGTGGGAGACAAGGGGACAGAAGAACATCTGGTCCAGGTGTGGGATGGCGACGGCTGGACAAATGGGGTTTATTGTTTGATTCCTTACCTCTATAAACAATAACCACGTAGCTAACAAAAAAAAATGGCCCGTCAGCTTGGAAATGAAAGCAGAAAGAAGCACAACAGTCTCACCGTCTCAAAGAGGCCGGGAAATAAACAACAGTAGGACTACAGACTGAAAATTCCAGCGTTCTACGCAGCAACATTTTCACAGCTCCTCCGGTATTTCTACCTTTCAACACTGTAATGAGCAACTTCAAAACTCCCTTCAGTCTTTTTTATGAGTCTTCAGTTGTGCTAACTGGCCAAGCCTGGGGTTTGTTTCAACAGAACATGCAATCTGTAGGCACCACCATCAGTCTGGCACATGGGGTTGTAGCCAAGGCTCCTGCCTCCCACAATTAATAATCTTCCAGCAGTTACTAAAACGCCTTTATAGGCCATAGCAGCTTCGAGGAAAGCGCTGAATAATAAAGATCAATAACACAAAACCTGCTAATGGCATGTAGAACCATTTATTTTCTGGACATCAAAGAGGTGATGAAAGATGCTTTCATTTAGGTTTTCATGTCGAGTTAATTGACCTTTCAGGAAAGTGAACACAGCACCCGAGGTAAGCAATACTGCCTGGTAACAAATACACTGTTACTGTGGTTTCTACACCCGTTAACCTCCACACTTACTCCGTCCACAGAGCTGGTAGAACACAAGTGAGAAGATGTGAGGCCAAATTAGAGCAGATCCAGTAACCAGCAGCAGGCAGTCTAATGATGTACCACAACCTGCCAGTGGTGTGCTGGGTCACTTATGGCCCTCACCTGGCGCTCTCACCCCGGGAAACCTTGGCACAGCTCCGTTCCCGACTCTTATTCCTTGGGTTTGACGAATGACGCATTACGCGGGTCACTAGTCCCTGTGCTGCAATCACCTCGGTGTCATTTTTTTTCCTGAACAATTTACACCACCTGGATGCTGGATTCAATCCATACTCTGCAGCACTTTTTGTGCCCAGGGCTTTGGTTGAATACCGAGAGCAGCTCCTGTGATGAAGAGAGCACAGGACCACCGATACCCGGACACAGGTCCCGTGGACACGTGATGCCTTGAGGTGAAAGCTCCAATGTTGCACGTGTAGAAGATGCAGAAAACTGCAGAGGACAGATGTGTTCTGGATGTCAACTTCCTCTGTTTTGTCTGACAACTGTCTTGACAAGCAGACACTTTTCGATTGTTTCTTCTTTCTTCTGATGTCAACACAAGGTTCGGAAGGAGCACAGTGTCCCTGCATTGCTCACAAAGAGCATGATAACTAAGATCAGCACCCTCTGCGATGCACGTATATGCATGTATAAATGTCAGCTGCTTGGAAGAATTCATCTGAGGTATCATCTAGAAAGCAGCACCTCGTGTTCTGCTTGAAGGCTGTTAACCCACCTTCAGACAGCTGTTAGACAAGCGAAGTAACTGGACCTTCAGAACACAACCATCTTGTGCGTTGACAGTTTTCCACATTGTCCACTCACTCCTGCACAGAAGTCTCTCCAGACCATACAGAGAGTAATAAATGTGATGGAAAGGCTTACAGAGGTGCCTGAGCCACAGCCAGCGAAGGTTCAAACAGGGCCAGCAGGAGAACACGCGTGTAATCTCATGTAACCGTGCTAGGATTCTCACCAAGCCAGATCAGTAACCAGCTGCTTCTGCATCTCCGTGGCTCATGTTAACCAAATAGGTCCAGATGACTTTCCCAAAACGGCCTTGTGCACGTGCTCCGCCCGTTTTTATTCTCATTTCATATTATTATTCGCACTATTGGAAGAACAAGGTGCAAATCTGTAATCATAATTTTGTGCAACTGTTCTCTGTTACTACTCCTCTGTGGAAATGAGACGGCATCAAGCCATAATAGCTGTGTAATTTTCAATCGCCTTTTTTAATGACACAATTTGAAAAATAAGTCCAATTGCGTTAAATTTCTGACTGTCAGACTGGGGCGCAGGAAGACCCCCCGTGGTTGCGGCACTTGGGAAAATGACCTTTTAATGCACGTTCAGCTGGTGGGCATATGGCCACACCACAGGAGCGTGTTCACTGTTGGGTTCAAGAGAGGCGCCAGGGTGCAGACGTTCTGTCCCACCCCCGGGAGATGACGGACATCTCGAACCTGCCAATGCCAAACCGCGGGGGGGGGGGGGGGGT
>UFQX01000172.1:595908-635704 GCA_900497675.1 Arapaima gigas | reverse complement strand
GCACTGTAAGCTTCGGGGGGGGGGGGGGGGGTGTTAACGTGGTCCAGCTCGTAGCAGCCTCACAATAATCACTGAAACACCCGCATAATACAGCAACACGCTCCTCTTCTTTGTGGGGGGGGGGGGGTAAAGCCTAAAAACTTCAAATAGAACATTTTCAAGAATCAAATCTAAAGGCAATGTCTTCTGATTACTTGTTAATGTGTCAGGAAGCTGAAAAAGTTTCAGTCAGCCTTGAAACTCCCCATTTAGCATACATAGCCAAGGTGGATCCAAAACGCTTACGGCACGTCCGAACAACCTAACCTTTAAAAATATTAATTTTATTCGCAGCTCGGGGCAGCGCTGGCCTTTAAACGGATGATGAAATAGGAATCCCCTGGAAGCTAAGCCAGTTGTGCACCGCAGCTGTTCCCAAATGAGTTATTAAAGGGCTTATGTAACCCCGCTGGAGCGACCGAACCCTAATCTTCACACTTGACTCGTATTCTGTTTCATTTAAATTGCACTCAGTGCTTCCTTTCTGCTGGCAGAAGCACTGAGGCAGATAGGCCATGTAGGCCATCCAAAACTGGGGAAATGAATAGAAGAAAATGACGCAGAAAAATGTGACTGATATGAAATAACAGTGTGGGGACTGAATATATATCCAGTGCAGCGACAGTGTTTGGATGTCAGATTTAAAGGCTGTTTTGTTTGCGTTTTTTTAAAGACTCACGAGCTTCATTCGCGTGTTTTGCAATTAGTGTTTATGAATGCAGGAGAAGCCCGCGGTCTACGCTTCTGTCACGGGTCCCCCATGGAGTTGTCTGCACCTTTACCTCTCACCTGGCTGGCGTGGCAGTAATTCACCCCAAGGACAGCACTTTCACACCGCTCTCCTGCCTCGTTTCCTATATTACACATTTTCCTCAAAAGGTATTTCATATCATTTATAGGAGATTTAGCAATCGGATGCCCCGTTTTACAGACTTCACCAGCATTTAAAACACAGTTTTACCTGTCATTTCGATTTCTTTCCGACTGATTTTAATCGCAGTATCGTTTCAGTTCGGCCTGCAGAACTTTGCCCAGAACAGTTTCCTGACCCACAAGCGCAGAGGCCGTGCAGTGTTACATGTGTTGCTCTTGTTGTGTTTGTGTTTCCTTGGCGGATAACCTTGAACTTCCCCAGCTATTGCGCTAGGTGAAAATAGCAATCCTCTGGGCTGTGGTGTAGTGTTCCTCTCGCTGTTGTGAGCCCTGTGTTGTGGTAACGTTTGGTATGGATGCCGTGTGCTCTGGGCCGTGGTAATGTGGCTTCCGTGTGGATGTTGTGTGCTCTGTGTTGTGATAATCACAGTGTTGTTTTGTGCACTGAATAATCCCTGGAGGATGTATCCTCCCCATCTGGCTGATGGTCCTGCACTTTTCAATTTCATAGCGGGAACCGAAGGGCAGGGATCATAAATCACCGGTCTGGGTTTCTGAGGTGCTGTGTGTGGCATCAGAGGGAAAGAGTGTGTGTGTGTGTGTGTGTGTGTGTGCGCATGAGTTTGAGCTTGGTCCTTGTGCTCCAGCTACTCGTACCTTATCTTGCGTCTGAGCTGCACTTGCCACACGCGGGCGATTTCTCACACTTGGTGGTCTGGGTGGCGTCTTGTCAGCTATGCATCAGTGCGTAAGAGGGCTGTGTGGCTCTATATATGTGTGATGTTTCTGGGAGCCCGTGTGCGTAAATGCGTATGCAAATATACGGCATGTGTGTGAGACTGACCGTGTGGCGAATGCACCGCCGTGGGACTCCGCTGTCTTACTGGTCCTGTCACTCGGGATCTGCTCAGTTCTGACAGAAGGTGTGAGGGGGCCATGTGGTGTGCCAGCGACCTGGCAGCCTGTCACAGAACCCCACGGAGCTGTCAGAGCACTGGTGGTGAAGCCGCCTAAAAAAAATCAGAGGAACTAAGCAGTATTAACCAAAACAGACCTTCTTTGGACGTTCGCTCTGGCCCTGTAGCGTGCGTAATGGGCATGTCTGTTTCCCTCATCCTTCCATACGGACTGAGGCTCATCACCACCTACTTTGACATCTATAAGCAGTTAGTGCCGCGTAAATTGTACGCTTCGCATTGGAGTGACACAAGAGGAGAAAGAGCAACCGGTGGGGTACAGGTTCTTTGACGTGACACGACGACCACTTTCCCTGAAGGTGGGCTGTCAAGCAGGGATAGAAATATCCAGTGAACCGCAATGTCTCCGTACCAAGGGGCCTGAGGCCAATAAAATACAGTACATATGCATCTACTGTGTGTACTTTACATACTGGTACAGGTGAAAGGAAGGCAGTCATCACGTTGCCATGGTGAGGCCCTCAGAAGTGCATCTGCCCAGCCTGTGCTGGATGACATTCAATGACTTTTAACCAGTAAAAACATGGCAGCCAGATCTGAAAGTCATGCTGGGGCCAAGAGAAAAAAAAATAAAAAACTGACAAAATTAAGGTTTCTCCAAGGGATTGGGTGGCTGTGTTCTACATTTGCAGTTGCTGGTTGTTAACAACTCCGTCCCCCCTTTGGTGTGGCTCCATCGAGCTAAAGGTCTACTTTGCAGCTGTGGAATGGATACTGCTCAGAAATGATAGGTTTTCATTTGTACAGCCTCTAATTGGTGCACTGAGATGGGTGCCTGTGACTTCACGGCACTTTGTTTTTTCTGTTCTTCTTGTTCAGCTGCAATCATGTCTCACTGTAGCTGCGACCAAAAGTCTGCCCTGCCTCAAGGCCGGCTGTGGCGGCACAGTTTGTCAACAGCCACATGTTAGGTGCGGTGGCCCTGCCAGCTGCCACCTTCACTCGCAGGCACATGCTGGTGGGTACGGATGGTGTCCATTCCCTGGACTGAAGCAGCACTGACCCCTGATGGACCTCGCAGGCTTGTGAGCCCAATGCCCTTAATCACCTGGAGGTTGCTTTAAGCTAATGTGGACATTACATTTTCACACAAGCTTCTAATGTACAATTGTTATGCTATGGCAGATGAAGAACTCAGTATAAAGACTTGATGTTTTATAAAGATGGTGAGGATTATTATTATTTACACTTTGTTCATACACATTTGGGAGAAGAGAGAGTTGTGAAGAACAGACCCATGGAACACTTTCCTTCCCCAGTGACTTTGTGTTTGGCCTCCTTAGAATTCTATTAAAGTGTGTTGGAAAAAAATAGACACTCGTGTGAGATATTACCTTTCGCTCGTGTTACTGGTTGGCGTTGTTTGTTGGGGCTTTTGGCACAAGAATTAGGTCTTTATTTGTCTCTCAGTGCCACATTGCTGTGCATTCAACAAACTTTTCTTTTCCAAATGAGCTTTTTATCTTCACGCCTCTGGGGCATTCAAAACACACACACACACACACACACACACACACACACACACACACACACACACACACACACACTTGCCCAGGCACTAAGGAGATGTTGCCATGGTTACGGCCAGTCTCTCTCTCTCTCTCTCTCTCTCTCTCCCCCCCAACATGATGCACAGAGTTGTTGGTGCTCTCAGAGGAGCGAGCGGCCGGACACTACAGCGGCAGAGATATTTCTGTCTCTGCGATAAGGGACGTGGCTCAACTGCTGCACGGGGAACGGCATCCCCATCCAGCCCACCATTTCGTCACAGCACAGTGCCACACACCTCAGACAAACACAGAGAAGCTCTAGCCCTGGACATACATGTAGACGTTCAATGTCCTGGCTGTCCTCATGCAGAAGCGTAGGGCCCAGCAGAACACCGGCTAAAGTGTGGAGCACTAGTTGAACCAAATTGGCTGTGAAGCTGTTTATGCTGCCATTTGTAAATGATATTGCCCCCCACACCCCCGCAAAGACACCAAGCAAAGTTTCCTTCTACTCTCCTTAGCAAAACAAACTAGGCAAAAAAGCCCATGCGTCTTGCCGCCTCATGCAGAGCAGCAGAAGTCTGCTCCACCGATACTCAGCCCAACGATTCATCTGCGATATCAGAACTACACACAGGCAGCCGGCAACAGTTTGTGCCATAGAGATATGTCTGTGGAAAAAATGGGCCACTTTGGCCTGAAAATCCATTTCTTTTTCAAAACACGGATTTACATTTTGTGTTTGCATTCGGGGAGCCGAGTGTAAAGACAAAGTGGGTTGCTTCTCAAGAAAAACATTTTTTTAAAAAACTTCATTGTTTCTCTTATAAATTTCCTTTACGTAAATGTGAAGCAGGATCGGCGGCCTTTATTTATGTGTTAATATAACTTAATAAGCTGTGCTTTGTGCATTTGATTGCCCTCTGCAGCACTTGTGTTTGTTTGCGTTTTTTTTCTCAGCCTCATTAAGACTTGAAGTGAGTCCCAAGATCTATCAACACCCACAGGCAGCATGTGTGTGGACAGCACAAGCACTAAACCAGTTCTTTGCTGTTACACACACACACACACACACACACACACACACACACACACACACACACACACACACAGATCGACTCAGGCCCCTAAAAAAGGGGCTGTGCGTTTCAGGGAAAGACTGCATGGCAAACGTTCTCAGGTTGCCATTGGATTGCAGACCACACCCTGGAAAATTTGGCTCAGTGAAACAAAAGGATTCTCCTTCCACACCCCACAGCAGATGGGCAACAATGAACAACTGATCTTCCCAGCAGCACTTTCGTAACAGTCAGGTAGCTTTATAAACCAGGCCTCAGCTGACAGCTATGGTGTGGTTGTGTGTCATTTTTGCATATTGCTTATCAGGTGGAGCAGAAGGCTATGGTGACAATAGCTGCTAAAAATACAAGGACAGCTGCCCTGCAGGATGATGCTGCATCAACAGAACACCCAGCTTTCAATGTTGAGCAATTACAAGGGCGCCATTATGACAACACAGACATCATGTTACCCTTTGTATCTGGAGTCCTTCATTCAAAGGTAAAACAGCCGACTTTTCACAGGCGGCATCGTATGCCATGCAAAACCATACAAAAACATATAAATATCAAAACCCTAAAACCTCAACTTTGTGGCAACAATGTATACCTGTGGATACGCACAGGTGTTTATTACCAGGTAAGTGACCTTCCCAGACTGTCAGACTATCAGGGCAGTGACCTGAGAGCCACAAGCAGTCAATGTGAAACGGCTTTCTGATGTTTCACAAGTGTCAACATGGCCTCTGCACACGACGGCTAACGTTACCCCGCGCTCGTGTGGAAAATGTTGGGTAATGTAGCACAGGCAAAATCCGGGTCTTACCGCAAAGTATCACTGGGCCTTCTTTTCCTATAAGAAATGCTTTAACATTTAATAGTAATCGTTTAATGTCTGACCGTTTTCTTCTTCAGTTCGAGCAAAGCAGAGGGGAACATTCACTGACTTAAATCCCATGATAAAAGGATTTTAATTTGACACAGACGCCCCCACGTAATAAAAATGTTGTCAATGTAAGTTTTTGTTGTATTACATGTAATCCGCAAATTAGAAAAATTGTAAAGGCTTCTTTTCAGGCTGACACACGGTGAAGGAATAAACCGACAATAAAAAGGGCTTTGTGAGGCTCCCCCGCGATTCGCCTCAGCATCACCATTATCTTGAACAGCGACCGCAGAAGATCAGTGGATAAACTTTGTTGCCACAGTAACACCACAGAGCTAAACCCTAATAGAGACTAAGTTCATTAAGTCTCACAAAGACCTGGGTGATGACAGTTGTATCATTTCACACAAAAGCTTACTGGGCCTGTTTTCTTGGGGTTTATAAAAGTCGTATTTCCATCTCACCTGCTCACAGGTGAAGGGGGTGCGGCTTTTCATCAGTCAGTACATGGATAAAAATAAGTTTCCAAATAATTTCCCAGCAACTCGATACTCAGAACCCTGTTTGTTTTCTTTCCTTTCCTCGAACTTTTAAAATCTCACTCCTCAAAGGGATCATAGCATTATTAATCCATATGTCAGACCACTAGGAAATAAACTATTTCAGTTTTCACCAAAGCCACCGATATATTAGCCATAAGCTGGATTTTTGAGTAATCAGGTTTGAAAAGAACAATGACTGATGGCTATGTGCAGCTTTCACCATTACACATAATACATGCAAAATACTTTGTCTCATGATCTGCAGAAATGGTAAGCATTACATTGTATTTTTTGCACTTATTTAGCAATATTTATTAAAATGTTCATAGACGTTGCAGTAAACAATAAATATGTAAAACAAGATTTTATAAAAATAAAACTTGTACATTTCCAGTGTAAGACTACTTTAAAACACATTTTCTGCCTTTTTCTGGAAGCACAGATTACGGCCGGTTTGTTAATAACAGGGATATCATGAAAGCTGTCACTACTGAGTGTAATGTACAGAAGAATTTCATGAACGCAGGGTCTGGGTTGGTGATGTCCAGCAGAATAATCACCACAGGCACAAATTGAAGAGCATCTCAGAAAGCCCTTGGAGCTCCTCCAGGCTGTGGAGGCACCTTGTCCTGGCAGCAAGCTGCAGAGCTCCTCTCCATACAGCCTGGGCTCTCGGCAGTTGGCTATTCAGCCCATTTGCTGTAAGCTCTACCCATTAGATTTGGGCAACCACCCCTTGCTAAACTGTTGAGAGGCAAAAAGCCTCAGAACAGTTGGGCAATTCTATTTCAGAAACACAAAAATGTTTGCAAACTCTTGCCCCAGATGCATCCCCAACAAAGATATGTAAACCAGTCTGTGTAAGAATATCGGACTGTACATACGGAGATAGTGAAGTGCGTGTGATACGTACCTGTCCGGTACGGCTAGGTGCTATGTTAAAAGCTATATCTTAAAAGCTAACCCCATTTAACCCTAATCTGATAATGTTTTATTACTACACCACAGAAAAAAACAAGGCTCAAGCTGTCACTACAGTGTCATTCACAAATGCTTAAGAATATGCGGCAAATGAAGGTCTAGATGTCCAGAATAGCACACGATCTGCGGTTACCACAGTACAGTTTCACAGAATGAGCCCTTTTAATGTAGTTCCTGAAGGAAAATACTATTCAAAAGATTTCAGAGACACACAAATTGCGTCAGGCCTTATTTAAATCTGGCCTTATTCAAACCTTATCCTCAGTCTTTAAATGTCCTACCTCCTGTGGAGAGCTGCTTGAGGAGGAAAATAGCTGCGTTAATGACTGACCTGACAGTTATAATTAAAATCATGTTTAATAATTATCAAAAATCGCCTTGACCAAAGCACTTAATACTAATACACCACTACTCAGGTGTGATTATTCTGTTTTCTTGCTTATTATTGGTACAAGCATTAACAACTCATTAACAGCTTTGAAGAAAAGTGTCTCTCAAATGCAAAGGTACAGTAAGGAAGCAACACTAATGAAAGTGTCCTCCAAAATGCTCAGTGAAATGGCCCACCAGTCTTGCCCCATCACAAAAAAGTGCAATGATTTTACACTGAAAATGGACAATTGCAGATCCACTTCAGCGGCACCCCGTGAGTCAAGCCTTTTTGCATCCATTCATTCAATTAACGTAATTTCACTATAATTTCAGAGGAGTGGAGGACAGACTGGCAAGTCACACTATACTTGGTCCACTTCCTGCTGGCAACGACTGCCTGCCCTCATCTAATTTATTTTTGGGCAATTTGCAAGCACCGGGCTTCAAGTAAGTGGAAACTATTCACTCACTGCATCTTCACTCACGTGCAACACTAACATTTTGACTTATTTCTCATTATTTCATTGTTTGCTGTGATTTATAACACAAAGTCCTTGCTACAGTTCCTTTGAAATAATTAAAAGGACAATTCATTATTTACACTTCATGCTCATTTGTTGAACTAAACCAGGCAACCTGAATTGCAGAACACATTTACAGAGATGAATTACATGTCATCCTGGGAGCAGAGATGAACTTATTGTAACTGTTAAAAAGGAAAATGTAATACAAAAAACATACCTGTTCCCAGGTCTGTTTGAATTGAGTGTGGCTTTCAAATAGGAAAATACGGAAAAACACTTTATGGGTTTCTTGCTGTAGGTGTACAGTAGATAAAAACTTTAAAAAAAAACAGGTACATTCTAGCCATGCTAAAAATATTTGTCTTGGCACCCTGATGCATCTGTTGTGTAATGTAAACATAAATGTATTGCCTGAATGTGAAATGCTCAATAAATTATTCAAAAGAAAGGAATTTTACTTGTCCCCATTTATACCCTTTATTTCACAATCTATGTGTTATTTTTAATGGAACACGTGGAACCTACAGCTATGTTTACATATTTGGCAATAAAATGTATTTTAATAATTTGGGCTATACAAGAAGCTCCCTCTTTAAATATGCAGTTTACTCAAGTGACTAACTTCTATTAAAAATTTTATTTTCATACTTCTAAATGTTACCTCCATCATAATTCAGATGTACAGCAAACCCTCGCTATTAAAACTCTCTATATGTGATCACTTTCACTATAACGGCTCTTAAAAACAGATCCCTATATTTTGGTATCCAAAGTGAAACTGTTGCTATAATGAATTTTTATCTGATGTGTATCCATAATAAAAAAAAAAACTGAAATTTGAATAAAAATCAAAATAAACGAAAGACCAACAAACAAGTACCATACAGTGTATTGCAATAAAAAATAATAATACCATATGTATTGTAATAAACTGTTCTGTGTGCCATTAGAAATTCATCCAAAAGGAAGTTTAAGACATGTTAGTTTCAGTGTCTTCAGCTGTTTCCACTAGTTTCATTTTGTCTGACTGCGTTTGCTCAGCATCACTGCATTTACTGTCATTTAAGCTGGATAATTCAGCTGGATGCCCACTGGTCTTCAGAGGGCAACTGAAAATTGATCTCATGCTGGAAAAGGGAACTTTAAAAGAAGTTTTAGAGCAGCAAATGCAATGATCTCAGTAATTTTGGGGTTTTGGAGGACATGGACTGAGGCCTTGCTTTCAACAACATAGCTGAAGATGCAGGTCATAAACAGATTTACATAAGAAAACTGCGTGAAGGCAACTGAAGTCATTTTCGCCCCACAGCTGCCCGTCCTCCATGCTTCTGATGCAGAAAACTGATGCGGGCGCCTCCTTTCACACAGAAAACCTCACAAGCCTCACTTTTTTTCCACTTTATTCCATGAGTAGCCAGTAAAAATTGTTTGCCTCATTTGTTTAAATTATCTGCGATGTTTCTGACTGCTTTATTTTTTTAATAAACCTATAAATGTCCTGTACTGGGCTGTACCACACAGTAAAAACATGCAGGTTAATGACATTAAGTGTTTTATAATCAGGTATCTGTTTAGAGTGTTTTACCATGCTGGAATCATGGGTTGATAGTTATGGATGGGCTGGTAATGCAAAATTTTCTTTCCCATGCAAAATAATGGGAATTTAGCACTTGGGATCCTAAAAACTCGGCGCATATTCAGGGACAAATTAGGTTTGGATACTGAGAGATTACTGTAATTTGGGAGATCTGGTCACTCTTCTACTTCACAGATCACTCTACATCACCACCTTCGGCCCATTTGATGCGTACACCGATTCTGCCTGTGTTGTTGTGACTCGGTACTGTTCTGCTGACAAATAAAAGAAACTTGTAAAAAAGTAGAAGAATTTCAAACTCGTGCATTTGTGTGACCAATGTGTGGGAAAAAATGGAATCGTTGGGATATTCAGCAAAAGGAGCACGAGGAGACGTGCTAACATTCTCAGTCATAGTATTAGACCGCTAGGAGATGAGGCATCGCCCAAAGTCTCACTGAAACTACCATCTGCGTATTTCAGCATTTGGAATGAGACCAAGGATATCCTGAACAATAGTAAACACTGCACAGCCTCCAACATAACATTATCTGCTTGAATTTTTCCAACCCTTTCTCCAGCGTTAGCTAGCAACCGCAGCAGCATTCGGCTGCTCTCATTACTGGTTGCCCTTACTAAGTAACACCCTCTCACACACCACTCCACCTCCTCTGTGACTAGATACAGGCCCATTTAATCCAGAACTTCTCATGCTCATGCCCTTGTGGGTGTAACAGACAAACCAGAAGAAGATAACATTCTGCTCTTGGAGTGTATTAAATGTCCTGGACTGATTGGCCATCAAGTAATAACTCTGGGGCAGAACTTTAAAAGCTATTAATTAAATTAATTAGTACTGAAACTGAACTATCAGAGCCGGCGATTGACAGAAGACTCTAAAGACTTTGCAAAGCATCAGCAGTCATTACCCACCTCACCCTGGGGCAGAATTTGCATCCTAAGGCACCGATCCTATCCACAGACAGAAGACACGGAAGCAACTGGGGAGCGTGATTCTCTAATTACAGTCTCCAAGCCTGATGGAGGCACCTCACAGAGGTGAGCAGCTGGGGTCCATCAGCCAACCGCATGGTTTCACTGCATGGCAAGCCTTCACATAAAAGGTCACGGTTGATTACTAAACTCAAGGATTTTTTTCAGATTAAGATAAGCATTAGTTAAGAGTGTCTAAATGAGAAACACGCCTGTGTTCGGAACTTCAAGGATCTATATGAAATAATAAATGAGTAAGTAAGTAAATAAATGAGATGAAATTGCGTGTGTACTGACACGGCTCAAACACACCCTGCTTGAGCTGGCTGTTGCTCTTCTAGGGCAGATTACCAAACTGGCATTCAGAACATCACTTACGGGCATTTTACTTGAGATTGTTTTTGATCCATGCTGAACACTGTTCATCTGAAAACTCTGTCGAGAAAAGTTGACTGCCACACAGCAAAGTGTATTTTATCATGCACTTCAGAAGTAAGGACTTCACCTGTAGTTCTGCAGAGGCAACAAAACAGAGAGGAACAATGACTTCACAGATGCTCGTGCAACACCCCAAACCGATCGACAACAGCCCAACAGGACCAGTAAGAGCTATTTGTCACTGTAAAAACAAAATCAAAGGAAAATGCACTGATGATGTAATACGAGACCTCATATGAGATCTGATGAACCCATACAATGTCACCTTAGCCCTGGTAAGACGCTGCAGGAATATTTTGTGGAATTCAAGATACATTTTATTCAGTGCTGTTATATTCAGTGCCTTGTTTAATTTTCTAAAAGCTGATAAAACGAGTGCCTTTTACACTAAGTGTAAAGTTCCCATTCCATACAGATACAGATTACTGTTCTCTTTCTGATGGCTAATGCAATAAAGAAGGAGGTTGCATTAAACAGGTCTTAAAACCTTCAATCGTAACTGTTCAAACTGCAGCAAGGTCAGTTTTTTTCCATAGCTAAAACCAACAGAACTAAGTAAAATCAATGCATACTTTCACAATTATACTGCTACCTACCAACATGAACCGTACACTTAAAGCAATGACCCCCTGGTCTATCTTGTTTGGAGAAATACAGTTGTAACACTTTAATCTCATTCCATTCAAATCCATTAATCTTACAGTCTTAAACTTGTCATGCAAAAGCGCTGAGTAGGAACAAATATAAATGCCATATTTTATGTCCCCGTGCTACATTAGTCCAGCCCATCAGTAGCAAGCGGGTCAATTTTACTTTCAAATGCGCTGTCATTTATATTTCATTATTCAAACCCTGTGCATAAACAGTGTGCTATGTTGTGAGATTTGTCAGCACTATGGGTGTAATATTCCTGAAATCAAATAAAATGTAAATGCCAGGCAGAGACCATTGACTGCCTTTCCACACATTACTTTGTCTGGTGATAAAAGTAGATTACTCTAAATGCACCCTGCTTGCCCTACCCACGAATTCCTCACAGGTCCCCTTGGCACATGGGCTGGGCTCTCCAAGGCACCGTTTAACCCTGGTTTATGAATAAATCTCTGCTACCCTGAGTGATTCTGGGGTTCTTGGGTACCACTATCACAGCTTCCTTGCTTCCATGGGTGGAGACGATATTATAAGCACATACAAGCTCTGCAGATGGAATGGAGGAGATAGTGATAAAACTAACAGGCAGGGTGCAGGTGGGGGGGGTGTCAAGACTTATCAAGTGCTAGATAAAAGGCAAAACCTTCCTCTCCCCCAAAAGGAGGGAGGGAATGCATTATTTAAAAAGAGATCTGAAGGAGAGACATTTACAGATCTTAACAACTCTCACTTTTTTGACAGCATTCATTAGCTACAACATTTTGATAACCGCTCTAAAATTGCACTGGTGCACTATGGCATCCATAACAGACATGGGAGGTGTGCTCTTACAGTTTGTGCCATGTTGACTTCCCCCAGTTCCTCTCCACAGGATAGATAGGCTTGCTCGATACAACATCCACAGTGTTGTGGCATTAGCAGACCCAAACCCCATCTCAAGCCACTTTGCGATACAGCAAGATGACAGCTAGACCTGGGGTCTTCTGTGGTGACCGCCAGGCTTGGGGTCGATCAGACTGCTATCTTTAACAAGCACTGTGCCAAATGGAATTTCTGTGTTGGCCACAACACACTCACGCAGATTCATTCCAGGTGCCTAACAATATCCTGAGAAATGGTAGCAGAGGCCCCCAAATATCCATGTGCCTTTTTGGGTCCTTCAGGCAAAGCTGTCTGGAACCACAGGGAGCATGTAAAATGCAGACATACCGTACTGAACTGATAACTGTTGATGGCTCTTAAAAGCCTCCTGAAAGCATCTTGATATAGGATCAATCAGAGAGGCATTATAATGAGGTAAAGGTGTTTGGGAAAGTACAATGAAACCCTTTCTACTGCCTTGCAAAGTTTCTTTGTAAAAGCTCTACATTAAATTAAAGCCTGAAGAAGACAGAAACCCTTCAGGTAGAGTCCCGCACAGTCACAACACATCAAATAAACCATAGGAAAGCATCCTGGCTTTAAAGTATCTCGTAGTTGCTTTTTTCACCCACTGGGGGCAAAAGAACCCGCATTGGCATGCTTGAACTCATGACTTGCTTACACTTACATCCAGATTGATTCCAGAGGCGAGTGGAAGTTTCTGGCGATAAAGTGTGCTGTTTAAAAGATACACTGTAAGTCCACACCACCTCTTCCTTTTGTTTAAAACTCCAAAGCAAACAGAACTGTTACTGGAATTTGAAAATCGGGCAAATGTAGCACAAATTGACACACTTAAGAACAACAGTATGAAATTTCACAGTTAACATTTATGAAATATGTCCCATATTATTACACATATTACAGCGATAAAGAGAAGGGAACAAGGTACAGAGATAAAAGGAAGGTGAAATGTGCACATTTCCTTTTTATTTTACTATATATGTAGTAAAGGAAAAAAAAAGTCCAGAAGTGCCACTCATGCCCACGTAGAAAATGCTGTCAATCGCACTTATCAGTCTGCGGAGTACAGATGAAAACTGCCCTGGAGAGATGGAATTACTGAAGGCATCTCTCCTGCACATACCAATTACATCAAGCAGCAAAGCAGTGCCACTGGAGCCAGAGAGCTTATGCACCACTGAGGACAGGCCCACGTCACTCTGACACCATCATGGACAGACTCACGACCGTGATACTGTCAAGGAGGGTCTTGTTGCTCTGACAGCACAATGGACAGACTCAGTCGTGTGATTTCTCCAAGGATGGACTTGCTGCTGTAATACTGGTACGGATGGACGTGTCGCTGTGTCTCTGTGGACCGACCGAGAGCCGTATGTACCCCTGATCTGCGCGTGGGTGGAGGCACATGGGTAATTTGTGACTAAAAAAATCCACGAGGTTACAAGACTCCACTGCAGTCAATCACACACACAGACACACACACACACACACTTCTTTATTTATCCACCATCCCCCCAGCTGCTCTGCTGCTTGGCACTTACATGAGTCCTGGACAGCGAGTGACAAGACTGACGGGAATTTTGCTGATTTATTTTTTATAGAAGGGTGAATGTAGAATGTATATTTAAGTCTGTAATTCTGAAAAAAAGCTCAAATGATAATTATGACGACCCATGTAAACTCTACTTTTTAGGATTTAAAATACATATCACAATTAGATCATGTGTTAAAATGTTCTGTACATGTGGTTACCTCCATGTGGAAAGGTTTATCAGATGACTAATAATATTTACACACATTAATAGTATATGGCGAACTGCACTGCCTACCATATATCGAGCAGTTAACAGGCTTTATATAATCCTACTATTAATACAAAATATTTTGTTTCAAGTTTGATAACATTTTTTAGTTGTGACATTTTTCACCACAAAAAACTTTGAAATCATTTTTTAAGCTGGATGTTTCTGCCAATTGTAATCTAATCTTCGCTGCTGTAAAATTTAATTAACTGAAGAACAAATTCATCCTAGATTAGACATCTTATATTATACTGTTATATTCTTTAAGGGGGAAACAAAAAAACTAATTTCAATCAGCCTTAATCCCATTGACTTTCTATTAAATAGACCTCACATCCAACACATTTAATTTTAACAAAGAATTTACTGCAGATAATTGTCAAGAGAGGTAAAATCCAGACCACTGTTTAATTATTAGCACAAACCAACCTAATTAATTAAGAACAAAATTCAAGCAAAAACTGGCACATGGGAGATATTGTTATATTGCTATTGTTAAATCGTTTCTATGGCAACAGCAACAAAGCTTCACAAGTGCACTATAAGGCAAAACAGATCCGATAAACAATTGCTGCCAAACTAGTCATTCTGTATGTATGGTTTACTCTTTGGAAACAAAGGCTCTTCTTGAACTTTTAGTGGATGGGCCATGCATTGAGAATGTGAAAATCTTCTGTAGCCTAGGAAGTTATTGCCATGAATGACCAATGAGCTTTTTAGGTGATTCTTTTGAAGAGCTTCTCACCATGGTCATTTCAGATTCTATAATGAGAGGCAAAGTCAGGAAGCATATTTATTTTTGGTGTAAAGCCACTTCATTGGCATTCTGAGCAAGCTTGGGATCAATGATCCTCAGCAGACTACCTATTACTTCATTTCTCAATGCAGACGAGCACAGAACGGGAGGGGGATTCGGCTAAATGTTTTGCACCAGTGCAGGCTGGTGCAAACGCAATGGCAACACGAATGACTGAACACGAGGCTGTTTAGGTGTGGCGCAAACTCCACTCGTGGTCTGCACTGACTTACGATGCCAGCTTGGCCAGCCCATCGCGGTCCCAAAAGATGCAGAGCTGACCAGTTGCCTGCCTGGACAAACACAGAATCAGTCAACTGTGGTGTGAGGAGATGCCCTTGTCTTTGTTAAAAAAATATATAAATGTGATAAAGTGGAATAGTGGACCGTTGTAGTGGGGGGGGGGTGATGTTGTGGAAAAGTGGTCGAATCCTTGAGCACCGTACATGTCCTTGAATGCTTTCATGACAAATGCTCTTTGCGTTGTTTACTGAATGTACGAGAGCCGTGTGCCCGGAGAATAAGCAATGTAGCGAAACACGGCAACGTAACTCATCAGCTAGAGGGCTCGCACGTTACATGAGTCATCACAGAAAAGCTAAGTGTGTTAATTCTTCTGATTCACATGTGTAAGCATCACTGAAGATTCTATAATGGTGATTCCATTATCTGAGGATAGCGTTCGGCACGCTGATAAAGTGCTGTCACTAGAGTGTTTGAGAAATATAGTGCAATTGTTAAGTGTTAGCTCAAAGCGCATCGCCATCAGATAGCGGCCGTAAAGCCTCTGTATCAACTCCAGCAGCCTTATCTGCAGTAGGTGCACTTGGGACTGTCTTTCAAAATAATAAGCGCATAAGACAGCAGACTCGCAACATTCCCACAATGCTCCGGCTACGTTGCGGCAATGCTATCGAGTCCTTGCATCTGGCAACGATCCCGAGTCTAACAGTGGGTGTCGTTATCGTATGCTGCGTCGCTCTACAGCCCCTCATGGTTTAGGGAGATAACGTGCAGACACGGAGAGGACGCCGGGCCTTCCAGTCCTACGAGTGTGGAAGAAACAAAGCAAACAGACGGCTTGTAAAGATGCTATCGTCATCGTAAACACCCCCCTTGAACAGCTCAACAGCAGCCAGTGCACGTAGCACACAATCGAGGCATCCTTCACGGGCTGCAGAATGCGTTGCTCCGGCCGCTAAGTGAAATGCATTACTGCTGTTCTTTTCAAGTAGCTACACTTAAATATGGATAAATGGCGTGTGCCATACTGCCTTAATTTATTTAAAACATCAACGTTTGGCTTTTGTTTCTGCTACACGTAACTGCTAATGGTCGCTAACATTTTGAACATCGAATGAAAAAAAAAACAGGCCAGCAATTAAAGAACCGTGCCATCGAGGCTCTGCGTAACAGTTTTGATGCACAAGATACCGCCTGAAACTTCTTCTAGGACCCCGACCCTTCCCTGCTTTGGAGGGGAGCTTTGCCCGCAGAGAGGACCATGCAGAAGGCTCTCCTGCAGTATCTCGCATGGGGGACGTTGATGGGAGTAGCCTCCGTTCACTCTGAGTCACCCGGAGGGGTTAGGCAGCAGTGCAGTTGCTAGAAAATGAGCCATCAGGCACTGGGCTAACATTAGGCCAAAACCATGGGGAGCAGCTCTATATCCCCAGCCATTTGTGTAGGAGACAGGGCAGTGTTCTCCTAAAATGGTACAACACAGACTGCTATCAAGTTTTATAGAACACATGCAATAATATGTCGGGTATATCTAGACCCTGTCCCAAATGAGGAGCTCAGCCTATGAAACTACACCCTAGCTGGAGACACCAGGTGGTGCATATATTTATACACATGCAGATAGGAAGAGTTCGTTCTGGGTAAGAGAAAAGCCTTCATTGCCACGGTGTTTTGTATTTCACATAAGTTGCATTATTCAATTTTGCTCTTTGTTATTGAAAAATGCAAAACGTGCCGTAGAAAACTTTGCAATCACATAAAAGATTCAGCAAAAGGGAAGTGGGAAAGCGCTGCTATAGAGTGTGCGGTGTGTACTCTTTTGAAGGTGATGTCAGTATTGTAATGAGGTTACAGGAACGATTTCTCTCCCCCCGGTAGACGCTATCGAGGCCAGGCAGGTGGAGAGTTTGAGGATGTCAGACAGCAGAGAGCCTCCTGCAATGTATAAAACATGAGCCCACTTCCCTATCTAGCCTTAGCCAGAAGCACGGACCACACCAGCAGAGCCTTGTCATCTCTTGTTGACATTAACAAGCACAAAAAGGAAAACATAGTTATCTTATCGTCAAGCGCAACTCTTTTAATAAAGACCTACAGCTGTGTGAGGATGGAGAGGGCTGCACACCAGCACCAGAACAGGGCACAGCAGGAGTCAGTCGGGTCCACAATGCCAAGGTCTTCAAGTGTGTTCCTGTTAAGCCGGACGATTGGCTTTTGCGAGTGACAGGTAGCATGGCACGGAGGCTTCGGGAGCATTTTTGTTTGTTTTTTCGAGAGATAAAGCCGAACGAAACCTGAATTCTTCCATAGCAGATGTATTGTGGGCAGTGCGGCTTTCAAATGTCATTCAACGCAGGATCTGATTATGAACAGTGGAAAAGGGCAGTGAGTCAATAGTAAGTGGATTGCGAGTCTGAAGGGGACATTGCTTTGCTGTTGCATCACTGGGTTACATCCCACTGAGACTTGGTCAAAATCAATTTGTCCCTTGTTAAGATTATTAAGACCCTCTGTAGTATTATTAAATTAATTGTATTTTTTTCTACAGCCCATAAGCGGATGTGAGGTCAATTCCCTAACCAAGGTTTACTCTGACAAAAATGACTGTGCTGACATTTTTTTTTAAAGTAGGCAAAAGGGGAGCAAGAACATTAATTTAGCCCCGAAAATGTTGAACACCTTTAAGTCATGAAAAGCTATAAATCTTGATTTTTAGGAGACACAAGATTAAAGTGGTCTCTTCTAGCGAGGAAATGCTTTTTTTTCTTGTGTTTTAGGTTTGACTTTAATCAGATAGATTTGTGAGAATACGGTTAAAAATATATGTTTTTATCAACAGAAAAAAAATTGCAAAAGGGAAGGAAACTAACATTTAGAGGCCTTTATGAATGAGGGTGTTTTTATCTGGAGAGGTGCAGATATAAAAGTAAATTCCCCGGAAGATACAGATTGGGGAAAAAATAGAAGATTGCTGTTAAAAAATTTAATTTAAAACCCAGTGCACAAAAACACCTTTCTTGACCTATCTATGACATTTAATCAATACATCCTAAAGAAAACCCAACAGAAAATGAATTTAGCAGCATCCAAACTTTAAATCACTTTCTTCAACAAGGTTCATTTTTAAAAATAAGTTTAAAAATGGTGAAACAAAAGAAATTCTAAACATTATAAACTGTGGAATGAGGTTTAAAATAACGGAGACATTCCTGGGTCTACTTATTACTCACGAACCAGGAACAAACTGTGCAATGAAACACGAAGCTCTGGTCTCCCGCAATCTGGGACGTACAATAAATGGCAGTGAGTCGAGGAAAAAGACGCATCCAGAAGACCCTCCGCTGTGCACAAAGTGCAAGCTTGAAGTTTTAGCAACCAGGAGCGCAGCTTTCACGGTCCATCGGATTGCAACCCCACAACCCTTTCCTTGGTTCCGTGTCACACGCAACACAGGACGTTACACCCCATTTAACCACGAATCGGGAAGCGCTGAAAAGCAAAGAAAAAGACAACTCATGGGAGAAGTGCTGTTCTAAATTCACCTTGAAAGGCTGGATGGAATGAGATGGATTCTGTCGAGTGCAGCAATAGCTAGTCAAAAAATAAAACCCTGGACACAACTGCATCTCGGCCCTATCTTGGCACTATGAATAAATTCAGTATGTTTACAAAATTCCTGGGGAATATGGCTGTAATTCAGAATAACACTCCTGGAGCCCTTATTTGCTGAGAACGATTAAGCCTTGAGTGATGGCTGCACTACTGGATGCGGTGAAGGATGCCAGAGGTTCGCGTCAAATCTCTGTCAGTGGTTCTTCATAACACAATGCCAGCAGCTTTGATGATGGCTCTCATAAAAGACGTAAGCATTAAAATGCAGTGTAAAAATATACACGACATGTTTAATATGATAATCCTGAAGGCTGGTCTCTTGGAAGGCACTGACAGTGACGTACAATATACGCTAGGCTCAAATATGAATCATCTGCGATGATGCCTGCGGTGTGAGCCGTGCAAACCAAGACGGCACGTTTCCATTGCATCACCGTTACAGCACCGGCCCTCTTGAGGAAGCCCCGGCATGACCAGTAAATGAAGAAACACGCTGGCAGGCCTTCCGCTTTACAGCACGATTGTGGTCCAACTCCCTTTCCACTGAGGAAGCGAAAGTACACCTTAGAATAAATCTAAATATTTGGAAATCCGGCAGAAAGCACGTAAACATGGTAAAAATATAACAGGCAGAACTGTAAATACTGAGTCTCATAAGGATTAAAAATTTTTCAGATGTTTAAATGTGTTCTTATTTTCTGCTCGCAAAGATTAGACAGTGATGCCTGCTTTCATCTTACGGTCCTGAAACCAAACCACATTATCAGTCCTTTGCCTTTGCCAAGAACAGGCACCTGAGAGCTCCTCAAGGTGCAAAAGTCACATACAGACGAGGTGTACAGAGGTATATGTAGATCATGACTGGCATGTTCCCAGACAACATAGAGTTAGAAAGTTAGCATATCCCTGGACAGAGCCTGACAGACAGGTACAAAAATTTTAACAATGATAAATGTTATAAATTAAAAAAACACACACTCTGTTTAGGCATAAAGACCAGGCAGCTAAATTTTGCCGGATGAAGTTCCACAAGTAACCTGCCGAAATACTCAATCTGAATTTCTGCAGTAATATGTGCAACAGTATAATTAGGTAAAATACAGTAAAATACCAAGTCATGTGCTGTATGTCATAAGGGAAAAGCCTCTTCAAAAATGGCTTGGAATAAGGAAAGGATTGAGTCTTTCATCCTGCTCCTTGTTCTGCAACTATTTTCCCCAGCAAGGTTACAGGATTCACTACTTTAAATCAGATTCGTAAAACTAAGTTGAATGAGGAACTGCATGATGAAGGTTTGTCATCACGACCCCCTCTACAACAGTTTGGAAAATATTTATGGAAGGGGTTTATTTATAGGGCCTGAGAGGTAAAGCGTGGTAGGTGCCTTCTTTATTAATATTAGGAAGCTCAGTTGTTCCTTCCATTCCTACAATTTCATAGGGAGTTTTATTAAAACAAAAAAAATCTTTAAAAGTCTGGCACAGCATGACAGCTACGTAGCAACAGGGACGCTACCCTTGCAATGCACAACAGTAATTTAATCCATCCCTTTTGATTCTACATAAAATAATTTGGAAATGAGATCCACTCAACGAGACCGCGGCCCACATGCCGAGGGGAGGGAAGCTGAAAATTGTCCCAATTACCAGAAAATCAAATCAAGCAAAACCCAGGGAAAATGAGTCTTCCCTGATACAGAATCTCATTAGACGACCTGAAGGGCCCCGTCTGGCCTGTGTCGCGTGGAGGTCCCGCTCCGCTAGACCGAGCCCCATGTCCTCCGACCCACAATCCTCCCTGGATCCCATCTACGGGAAGTTTTTTTTGCACTTTGATCAGGGCGTTTCCCCTGCTGTGCTCTGAAATGAGCTTCCTGACACTTTTCCCTGCTCTGTCTAATTGCCACTTAGCTGTTATAAAGAGAGACTCATTTTTATAATCTTTCAATGATGTAACCGCAAATAGTGCCCCCCCCAAACTGACTGTCAATCCATGACTGTCAGCTAACAAAATCAGATACTAAATACTGCCAAGACTTTGCTTTCCAATTCAATTGCGCTACCCTCAATTTATCACGCGTCTCTCACAGACACTGCAGAAATAGCCATTTCTGGAGGACACTTGTTAACAGCACAAAAAGGTTGACAGATGATAGCAAATATTAGGCGCCACGTGAGTTGCATTCAACAACAATGCATTTTAATATACAAGCAATGTTGGATACTATCCAGGTGTACTTTGTTTATTCATTAATTCACGTGTGCTTGTTTTAAAAGCTTCTTCATCCATTTCAGGGGGGCAGCAGGAGGTGATGAATAAACAACAAAGGGCCCGTGTTCGTACAAAGATAAGCAACTGGGTTTTAATGACATCATTATGCTGATGCGATACAATTACTGTTTAAACGCACCCGTCGACGTGTTCTACTGTGGGCACATTTAACAGCCAGTGCTATAGTTGCAGAAGTGCCACATTGGGCACCAGCGCTTTTCAGCATGTATGCGAGTTGAGCTGTTGTGTACTAGATGGGCTTGTTATCCTAAATGTGTGACATTTGCTCCTTTAATTATGTTGGGACTTCTGCAACAACGAGTCTAGCTCCGCTTGACATTTCAGTGCGTTTATACCCACTGTAGAAATACGGGCTCGCTGGCCTGTTACAAACACTATCTCTGCATTAAAGCATGTCAGTGGTGCATTAAAATTCTTTTCGCTGTAGCCTTTGTTGAGAGCTCCACAAAGCCGAGCACAGCAGCTAATTCTATATCTATGCTTGACAAGTTAACATGTTACAGCCATATCTGTAGGAGCAGAGGCCCAATGGCCTGTTACAAACACGATGTCTACATTAAAACATCTCAAAAGTACATTAAAATTCTACCTCGTGTAGCTTGTGCATTATGCATAATTCAGCATAGGGTGCACAGTGAAGTAATTAAAACACAAATATATATAAAAGAGATCCACATACTTTAGTGGGAAAAAAAAAACTTTTAATTGAAATTCTTCGATTAGTCCCTGACTATCATGGGGCCTCTCTGAGCTCTTGGAGTGCTCGGGTCCATTTAAATGTTTAGATACATTTAAAGTAAAAGACACAGAAAAGATTAAGTATATACCGCTTGCTCTGCTCCGAGGCTAGTACATATATTAATTTGGTGAAGACATCAAAGCTGCTCAAGTAGAGTATGTGCAAGCGCACGCATGAAGTTCCCCCAGAACAATAATGTGGGACGACAGAGGAACATTAACTGCACTACAACAGAGCTGTAATTATGTACGTTCAAAGGATAATCCAATCCCACGAGATTCCTCCTTTCCTTCATCCACACATGAAGCTTTTTGCAGCCAACCCAACCAGACAGCTCTTTGCCACTTCCTTGTTCAAAAAAAAAAAAAACATGGCGTTGAAAAGCACACAATGAAAACACTATTCAGGACTTCTAAATGTGATGAGGAGGATGTAACTAAGGCCGATCGGGACACCGTGAAGTAAAGATCATAATGACCTCAGAGGCCGTGTGATTGTTCGCGCTCGCCGTGTTTGGAACTCTGACAACAAATCTGACAAATAGCCATGAAAATGACATGTGTCTATTGACACTTTAATGGCGAGCTGAGTTTGCACTCCAGAGTCTCGTCTAATTTATGTCCAAGTTCTGGCAAATGAACCACAAATGGTGTGACAACGGGATGTCATGACTTACAGACGGAGACTCACAGAATCTTTGTCAATACTTTCATACCAGCCCTAGACAGGTTTCTCTTTTGAGGTACTTCTGGAAACATCTACAGGTCCATGATGTGATGTCAACTGAAACCAAGTTCTGCGTTTTAGACCACTGACATAACCTGGCATGACGCTGATCCTGAAAAAAAAATCCAAAAAACAATCGACGGCCATCAGCTGGCCTTCAGAAAAACCAGCTGAGTCAGCAAAAAAGCTCCCTGTTAGTCCATTAGATGCGTACAGTCCTAACTGTCACATGTCAGCAAACAGGGCCATTGAGAAGACTGACAGATGTGCGCTCTCAACTTCCCTTCCTTACGGGTCAAGAAATTCCCTGTCATTGCATACCTGCAGTCTATTAGTGTTTGGAACCGCACGTACAGGCAAGCGATTAATGCGTCTCGTCCTTAACACCGACAGCTGCTTCCCTGTTAGATACAATCTGACGGCACCTAAGACAATTAATGCGCGGCTGATTAAATTGGCCCAGACGCTTTCACACAATCCAGAATGGAGTCCCATTAGCAAGGCCTACGGCAGGACAAGGGTTAATCTCTGACATGAATCCTAGTATTTTCTCTCATCTCTGTCAAATCCAGACCCCGAGGGCCCTGGCATCGCCAGTCAGATCAGACAGGACTGATCACATGCTTAAATGAGGACTTTATCACAGCTAGTCATACTGCTAATATATTAGCAAGGCACATCAATATTTTTTCCAGTTAATTTTCATTTTTAACAAGTTAATAGCTGGGTTAAAAGAGGCAGGCCATAAAAATGGTTATGTAATACCTGTCCTTTATGGCTCCCCGATTAAAATGTGTGTATACTCAATGGTCACTTTATTAGGTACTGGTAACAAGTAGTTGGACCCTCATTTGCCCCATTGCAGCATGAGTTCAACAAAGCGGTTCTTATCCCACGTGGGACTGCCAGCTCCACAGAATTTCTGCAGATTGCTGTGGCAGAACATTTATTCTAACATCCCAGAGATGATTGCTGGCTTAAGAGGTGGGGACTGCGGAGGCCACTGGGCTAAAGTAAAGGTGCTATCATGTTTGTGGAACCAACCTGTAGACAGCACATTGTCCTCCTGGTAGTATCAGTTGGAGCAAGCCCAGACCGGTAATAAAGAGGTGGATGCAGCTGGTCAGTATCAGTTGTAAACTGGTACTTTGTAGTATTCAAATGATGGAAATCAAAAATATTTGAAATACCTATTGCGTGCTGAGGAATTATTCCTATCACATTACACCGTCGCCACCAGCTGTTACTGGGCAGATGTACCTAATAAAGTGGCCGTTGAGTATGTGGCTCAGCGAGTATTAACCACGTCGATGCTGGATTATAGGAACTCGCATCCACAGAACCATGCACAACACTTAGGGTTAGTCTTTTTTCCCTGTGGATGTTCTTTTGACCCTCAAAAGCAACAACTTTCCTAAACCACATGCCAGCTGACCGGAGGTGGAAGCCTCAGTCTGCTTAAAGAAGTCTTCCATCCCTTCCAGCAGTTACACTTCCTGCAACAAAATAAGCCCCCCTCCCCAGTAGTCAAGAACACTGCTCCCCAAGGCAACCAGCCACCAGAGCCTGAAGACAAGTCTTTTCTGCGCAGTGCTGGCAATAATAAAGCTACAGTCTCTTCATTGCTCCTTTCTTCGATGTCCTACACTTAGTTTTTACTACAGTGGATTGTGTAGTGTGCCATACAATACCAACCTTGTGAGGCCAATGGTGTCTTTACAGCTGATAAATGTTTTACGTGGTGATTTATATCAGCTAAAACTTGAACTTTTTTCTGGTTACTGCCTACAGCCAAAGTGACTTCAGCAGCTGTAATTCCGTGGCTTACCTTTAAATACTTAGTGCCTAGATTAAGGACACAGTGCACACCTTAATCTATTACCTGTGTGACAATTATATAATCAAATTTAAATATATTTAAATTATTTGAATACATTGAGCTTTTGCTTATGCTAATACTTTTTACTGGCAAACATAAAACTCAGTGATATTCGTTGTAGGGATTAAACTGCACTTTGCAGAGTTTGCTTAAGAAATCAATACATGAACGTATCCTTGTGTGACTGTAACAAATAGTATTTCAAAATTGAAGTTTTACATAGGGACAGACTTCATACAATCCACTAGTAAATATCTGATGGCGCTGACTGTTGATTAATAGCTTTTCATACTTTGTAAAAAAATGAATTTCACTAATAATACACAGAAACATATATCACAAGATTAGTCATACCAAAATATAAATATTCTTGTACATGAAAAGGGGAGAACAACTATCATTAAGTGACGAAATAAAGCTTTAGCTTAAAGAATGATGTCATTCTCACTTTTCATCAATCAGGGCTAGGAGTAGCCCACTGTATGTCCCTAAAAAACAAAAGCAAAAGTACAGAGTAAAGTGTTTCAGTCTGTTAAATATAGACATAGCCTCGTGCATTACTAGAAATAATTTCCCTGCAGAATGACAACATGGTGGAGCAGTGGGTAGCACCGGTGCCTCACTGCTCCTGTGCTGTGGGTTCGGATCTGGGTTTGAATGCAGCTTTGATTGTCCCACAGTCCAAAAACATGTTTCGGATTAAGTGATAATTTTAAATTGTCCATTGTGTGTGACTGTACCAGTGTGTGTGTTACACTCCTAGGTGAGTGAGTGTAGACAGTAAAGTATAAGTAGAATTGTGTGTTGTATTGACCAGAAGCGCCAGATGAACACTAGTTAATTACAGCTCACGGCTCTTTGGAGAAAATGAGCTGCTACATTAATACAGGTATCCCTCGAGAAATGAGTGTTTGACTTACACAAGCCTTTGCACATATGAGTCAAATTATTTAATACCCTTTATTGGGTTGTGACCAAATACGAAGCTGATGTGTGGTATTTACGAATAACAAGAGCTGAGCGTGAGGGGAATTTTCAAAGTTCACGCCGTAATGGTAATTACATCTCCAGCTTATGAGATTTCACCTTATAAGCTGATTTGCTAGAACACTCTATGCTCCTAAGTAGGGGGATACTTGTAAATGGGAATGGAAACTCACATACACAGTGAGATGACTAATGCATTATAACACCTTCAGTCAATCTGTGTACACGAAAGAAAAAAATACAGTGGCCTTGAGCTGGACTGTGCCTGATGTGACAACAGCCATGCTGCCACGCATGTTAGAAGTCAACAACCTCCACTGCGCTGGCATGGAAGAGGAGGGGATACACAGATAACCTTTAACTGCACTAGTCCATACCTGTAATCTCTTGTTTCCTTACATCTCCAGTACCATCCTTTAAAGGAGCACTAGAGGACAATTTAATGCTTTTATAATTGTGGCATGAAAAATACAAAACAAAAATGAAAGGGGTTTTTGATAGCTTGATGTTGCTGTGGACATGCACATAATTGATGATGGATTAACTGACAAATGACTAACACTGCACACATACACAGTATCTCAGTGCAGCAGCTACTAAGAAGAGTCGACGCCACTGACTCCCCCCCCCATTTCTCCCATTCCAAAGGACTCAAGTAAGGCTCTTGTACGATCAGTACTTTTCTTACCAATTTTCATACACAAAGAGTACAAATTGTCACAGTGGGACATACAGACCTGCTTCATACAGAAGAAAAAGTTAAGCATAATTTACTAGTTTATTTTTGCATGCTAATAGTGTAATCATTTAAGCCTTTAGATCCCTAATTTCAACCTGTTCAAACATTCTATCTGTACAACTGAAATAAAATGCTTCCATTTAATGGATTTCTTTTTTACACAAAATACGTCAAAAATGTTAATGCTTTGCACTACTTTTATAGTTTTTCTATGGGTGGTGGATTTAAATAGATAAACAAACAAACATTAACGACCACCTCTGTTGTTCTGGATCTAATTTACTTTGAAACATCCATAGGTTCATTATTACAAATTAAGGTGTGTAGTCAACTTTTATGACTGTGTTCAGTATCCAATTCAATTAGTTCAATTTTCGTTTTATGTACATTAGGAAGCAGGCCTTCAATTTAAAAGTGCAGTAAAACCCAAGGCAACAAACTCAATGGCTTGTGACTGGCTCATTTAGCAGTGAAGTGAAAGCTCTTGCTTTGGCAAAAAAAGGAAAATTCCAGCACAAATGGAATCCAGATATAAAAGAAAGAGAACTACAAATGCATTCTTAACATTTCATTTTTCTCAACTAATTACAGCCTTTCCAAGTGTGCTGAAAAAGTGCACACAGCAAAGAATTCAGTAAGCAGTGAAAACCACAACCGATTCCATCGATATAAACCATGTCATATAAGAAGATAAATCTATATATTTTCATACCTGTTAATTAGTCTCTTGAACCATTTTACCAAAGTCCTATAAGATTTCATGTTTAAAGCTTCACTGCAGACCATGGGGGGGGGGGGGGTTGAATCTCATTGTCTATTATAAATGCTCAGTTTATTTTACTGTTATGATTATCATTATTGAAATATTGTTACTACTGTATACACCGTTAGCTTATTGCCTCACAGCACCTGGTCTATTTTAGTGTTTGTTCAATTCCAACTCACTCTATGTGGCGTTTGCATGTTCTCCCTATGTCTGTGCGGGTTTCCTCAAACAGTCCAAAGATGAGTCTCAAGTTAATTGGTCACTCTAAATTACATGTCGTCTGTGTGTGTGTGTGTGTGTGTGAGAGAGAGAGAGACCACACTGAGATGGACTGCAGTTCCATCCACTGGTGTAGCTTCAATGCCTGATGCCCAGAGATTCTCGGATAGGTTCCGGACCACCGAGTTCAGGGTAACGAATGGATGAATGCGTATATATTGCATTTTATCCAAAGTGAAATACAATTTCCCCGGTTTTTTAAGACAGATCTTTCATTTGAGCCATACAGATTCATTACCTTCCTCAGCAATACTGCTTCAACGGGGCACCTCCTGGGATGTGAAGCAGCAATATTCAGATTACAGTTTTGTGTTTTTAACCACCATGCTACTTGCGAGTTTAAACTACGTAGCCTCTTGCACTGTGTTTAAAGCTTTGACCTTTGTTCGCCGGCACAGCAAGTTTGGCCACTCAGACAAAGAGAGACTGATTTTTAACAAGCCGCTTGTTTCTTTTGTTTCAGCTAACTGCTCTCACCTGTGTCTTCATGTGGCAGGGGGCTGTACTGCCTTCCCCCACAGACCTCAGTGGAAGATGAATCGATGTCATAAGCCTGGCACTGGTGGAATGAGACATTAATAAATTATATGTACATTTAAAAATGTGCCATGTTCAATCTCTGAGAGTGCTCTCCTGGACAAGGCAGTTAACCAGTCATTGTCATCGGTTCACAGCTATTCTATACGCGCCGGGCAATTCTGTCGGGAACCAGGTTTTCTTAACAAGCTTATATATAGCATAACTGACACAGCCATATGGATGGAGGTGGAACCTTGTCAGGGAGATTCATGTCATGGTGGGAGACGCGCTTTTGCCATAAAGGCCACAGTTGGCCGGGCAGCCGGCATTATATCTTAACCTGTCTTCATCCAACTCACTCGGCAACTCGGATGGTAAGTGCCGGAAAAAAAAACTGATCTGAGGAACGTGCAGCGACATTTCTGCAATCCGACGCCTCAGTCTATAATTTTCTGTATTTTCAGCACAACTAAATGCATGTAAACTGGGCAGAGTACTGGGCCCTGAAAGGCCCATTGTGTAATCGTCTAAAAATTCATTTTTTCATATGGTTCATTGTGGCTCACACTGCTACGTTGCTTTTTAGGACGGGGGTATACAGTATATACTTACAGAAACAGGGAAAAGTGTGAGCACCACACAACATGAAGCCAAGTCGTTGTTTTCCTCATCGTGTCAACAAGTTTGATCGGGAAAGGAGCAGATACGTCTTCCCAGCTCTGGTCTGGGATGGAGGACGTGGCTGTTGCCGTCACTCTTCTGCGGGTTTTGGGAACTGGCGTGACACAGGCAAACAACCCCGCACGTTGGTGCTGGAGAGCGAGGCTGAGAAATGTTGTGAAATAATCCACAAAATAAAAGCGGACTAGGCCAAAGCTGCGCGCGCCTTTAACAGGGGGGTGAAGTGACCCGCGTGACACGTCCGCAACTTCGCGCTTCTTTAGGGAAATGGCGGCGGCGCGCGAGCGCGCTTTCGCGGCGCGGCCGCCGAGGGTCACGTGACCGCGCCCGGGCACAGCGGCACGCGCGTCTCCGGTTTAACGTCGCTCGAATATTAATCGGATTTCTGCGGCCGTCGTGACAAAATCATTAACCGTCAGCGGGTGACATTTCGGTGAGGGATGTGCTGCCCACGGAGCGTCAGCGGCAACTTTTACAACGTTGAGTCAATACAAACGTTCGGTCCCCCTGTCACCGTTCGAGAGAATCGCTTTTACACAGAGAAAAGCTGGACGCCCCCCCGCCAGCACCCTCCCCTTCCAGCGCGTGACTTCCGCTCACGTTTCAGCACCGCGGAGAGCGCCGGCGCGCGCGCGGGGCACGAGACAGTGGGACGAGCCGTCGAGGCTCAAAACTCAGCCGCGTCGGGCGACGTAATGGCTCGACCTGCAGCCCCAAAGCGCGTATAGCCAATATATAACCATAATCCGTTACCACTTTAGCGTTTCAAAGAAGTTGTTATAGGAGTGGAAAAGTGGGAAGTTGCTGAAGGAAAAGTTTCGATGTAAACCTCCAGTGCTGGTTTCCATGTAATCTGAGCGACCAGGTGCCGAGTGGGAAATGTGCTGAAACACTGGTCACACCTTTGGCATTAAAGTATGAAGTATAAAGACCAGGCTTTGGAGAAAGTAACGTGGTTGGAGGTGGCGTGTACAGCGCTCCGTTTAGCTGGCAAAGTTCTCGCACGTGCTCTGCTTTCGGCCATTTCTTAGGCGCCAACTTAAACAACCACCTGGACCGCAAGGAAGAGCTCATGCAGCAGAGGAACACAGTGCAGCGCCACTCTGAGCACCTACCCCAGCGTCGTCATGGTGACAATGGTATACCAGAAAGCTGCCGGGATGCTGGTGAACTTGCTGGCCGTTGACCCTTTCTCCGCGTAGAACATCACGGTGGCGAAAATGATGATAGCCATGGTCAAGGAGAAGAGCAAAAATCCCAACTCGGAGGCGCAGCTCTTCAGGGTGTAGCCTAGGATCCGGAGGCCGGCGGAGTGGCGGGAGAATTTGAAAATCCGAAACACACGGAACACCCGAAGCGTGACAAAAGCGCCGCTCACGTCCTCGTTGTCAGTCATGACCAAACCGATGTAGTAGGGCATGATGGCAACCACGTCGATGATGCTCATCACGCTTTTCACAAACTTGTACCTGCTGGGCGCCGCAATCAGGCGCAACAAGTACTCAACAGTGAAGATCATGACACAGGCAGTATCCAGGCAGAAGAAGGCCAGAGCATAACGCTCACCACACGACATATCCTTGGGCCTGTTGGGAAAAGTCCCGCAGGGCACAGTCTCTACTACGTTGGCCATGACGGAGACGGCAATGAAAAATCCCGTGACATAATAGAACACTAGCGCCATGGTGCTGGTGTGAGGGTTCTCAAATGCCCGCCACATGGACTCCCGCAGAGTCATGTGTGGAGTCACCAAATCGTTGTTGTTCTCATTGTCTTCATCGTCCTGGATCCGCTCTGCGTTCTCCCTCCGCCGGTCTTTGTACTCTTCGTAGCAGCAGTCGCCGATGATCTCCGGTATGATTCCAAAGAAGGCGAGCTCCTCGTCGTATGCTGAGATGCACTCGTGACGTGGGTAGTGTAGCTTGCCAGTGCGGTAGAAGTTGAGGATGTGCCTGAAGATATCTGGGTCTCGATCAAAGAAGTACTCGTTGCTTTCTTCATGGAAGAAGAAGTCCCGCTCTGTGCTCCCCAGCAGGGTGTCCGGATAGCGCTCCAGGGTATTCCGCCATGTTTGGAACTTGGTCCCGCTCACGTTGAGGATGATGAGCCTGTCCTGGGTCCTCCTCTTCTCCCTGGGGGGTGCTGGCATGGGCGCGCTCGCCACGGGCATCCACCCGATGGCTGCAGCGCGTGCAAAGGGAAGCCATGCCGCCACTCCCGCTGCCATGGTCGCCGGCTGCGTACAAATGGGTCCAGGGGGGCAATCGGGAGACCCGTGTCGGTGGTTACAGGGTTATGGTGCGGCCATGGAAGAACGTCTGTAGAACAACGAGATTACAACTCAGACTAAAACAAAATTCTCAGCAACAGAAGAAATGTATGACTGCATCAATATTTTGCATAAAATGCTGCAACGTTTAGGGCTGCCGACACCTTGTCATCTGGAGGTTCAAAGGTTGAATCCCGCTCCTGCTGCAGATCAACACCTGATCGGTGTGAAGTGAAACAGTAAGAATACCCTGCTGTGAAAATGGGTAAATCAATGAAAAGTTGAATATTCAACACTGAAAGATGCCCTGGATAAAGGTGTCAGGAGAATCAATAAAAATATCAAAACGCATATTGTACAGAGTCGTATCAAAGTGACACCTGGTAAATTTCAGGGGGAAGAAACCCGTCGGTCCTGCCGTCTGTCCCCATCCTAGATGAAAGCAGCAACCCCCCGCCGCGAACAGCGGAACTATACAGACAAAACTAAACCGCGGTCACAATTCGGAGCGAAATTATAACCAGGACTTTTGATTTTCCGCGACAGAAACCAACTGTAACTCACCTCCACGTGAAACTCGTGCATTTAAGAGAGATTCGTAAGGTTCCTCCTCCTTCTATATTGCAGTCTGGCAGAATTCCTCCTTCCCTCTTTAGCCGCAATTCCCCCCCCCCCTTTTTGTTCTTTGGCTGCTATTTTATCCAGAATGATAGCAAAAAAAAAAAAGAAAAAAGAAAAAAAAGATTCAGTTTTGGAATTTGGAAATTACTAAGCAACAGCAACAAGTTCAAAAAACGACGGCGATCGCGGGTAACTGGAATGCGAGCCCCCCGCGTGGACATCAGAGGCGGTCTGGCTTCATGCCCCCCCCCCCCCCCCCCCCCCCCCCCCCCCNAACTGGAATGCGAGCCCCCCGCGTGGACATCAGAGGCGGTCTGGCTTCATGCCCCCCCCCCCCGCCCCTTACTTCCACACAAAAAGGTGTGCGTGTTCTTGCCCTGCTCGGGTTTTGCTGCTAAACAGAATCGCATCTGAGTTGCGATCGAGAGGCTCGAAACCACCCCCGATGTGCCGCGCGCTCGTTCACGAGCTGTGCGCCAGAGCGCGCGGAACCACGGAAAAAAAAGAAAAAAAAAATCCGCTGCAGCCTATCGCTACCGGGCGCCGCCTGTTCCCACGAAAATGTCACCGATGCCGATACCTGGAAATAGTAAAAGTATAATGAACCCGTGGAGGAGACCCGGTCCGCAGCAAAAATAGCACCGAGCAGCTGGACAGAAGTTGAGACGCTCTCAGCTGCCGCAGCTGTGTTTGCGGTCCAAGTTGATCTCGCGCCTGGAAGCAACTATCGGCCAACTCTGACTGGCACCGCACGGCGCATCTACAGTTATACACTTTGTGTAATTTATATATCGCGCAAAACACGCGCTGTATGGAAACCCGCACTGTTTATACACACCTCTCTATTTCAAGGGTGAAATAAAATAAATATCGTAGATTTGAAACAACCCGCGGCGCTTGCGGGCGTATTTTTACATCCGTCGTCCCCACACACACACACACACACACACACACACACACACACGCGCGCACGCACGAGCGCGCGCGTAATAAAGCACCGCTAGATGGAGACAGTCTGTAATGTAGCGCCAGCCCACCCGAATCCCCCGGCTCCCTGTGCGCTTCTGGAGGCTCCAGTCGACATGAACAAGCGCATCGGTCTCGTGGATCCGATCTCGATCGTTCTCAGGCTACCCCACCCCCAGCCGCGTCCCACAACTGATCCAGGGAGCCTCGTATGGGATGCAGCCTATCATGGGTTTTGGGGGGGCGTCACTTGGGGTCCAGCCCGGTCCCCCAGTGCGCAATGTGTGAGTGTCGGGGCAGTACTGGCTGTAGCTCATATTCCCGCGTTTCCCAAACACGCTCCGTGACATTTCCGCCAGGGAAAACAGTGTAATTTGGAAGTATTGCTGTTCTCTTGCCGTGCAGCGAAGTTTTAATGAAAGAACCTGGAGCCGGTTGGTGATCCGGGGTGACCACGCAGTGAACGCGGACTGGAACCGTGGCAGCGGGACTGTGACCACCAACGCATTATCTCGCCACCACCATCTGCCAAAACTGGATTGTTTGACAGCTGCTTTCATTAGACATGAGTGGAAGACTTTTTAATGAGGTGGACTTCTGGGTACCTGGGCACGCCAGGCCTGTCCTTTCCACTCCCTTACCTGTGTGAATATGTTTGACACTTCACAAGACCTCCAGCGAGATGCAACTCAACTAAACTAAACTGAAAAAAAAAATTTAAACAGAAAAAAGAATTTTGTGGTTTAAAACTAGCCTTTATATAAAAGTTTTACAATGAAGAGTTTTGACGCATCAAATATTCCAGAATACTGTGCCAGTGCACATGTGACCCTCCTTTATGCCGCAGCGAGAAACACGCTGGTTATTGTCTCCTGCAGCTCCTGGGTTCTGTTTGCTGTGCTACAGGAATGTGTTCAATTATCTTTGATGTTTTATACACACACACACACACACACACACACACACACACACACACACACACACACACGTTTCTCAGGTAAGCACCATACCAAGGACAAGATAGATAGATTTGTGAGCCATTGTCCATAACAGACATTAACCTCTTCCTCTTCCTCTGCCACGGCCTCCACTGAGTCAGGACTGACAGATCTCACCTTCTTTAGGTTATCGGTGTTTTTCATCATGTCTCGTGGAAAAACATGTTTGATTTGCGTTGCTTTGCCATAAGACACGCTGCGATTGGGTGTACTGGAAACACCCAGAATGACTGTGAATAAATAAAAATAATTGGCTGTGTTCACAGGCTCCTTCAGTGGTAACTGGTGTCTGGCGCCAGCGTCCTATAACTACTGTAATTACGGATGGTTGGACGAGGTTTCATCGTATTCCCAGTTGGCGGACACCACAGGTCAAGCTGTAGCACAGAGGGGACTGGTGGTCTCTGTATTTGCTGCACATTCTGCTGGTGCACCACTTTGGCAAGCGTTCACGAGCCAGGGTTTCAGCGAGAATGATCTAGTTGTCCGCCCTGCATGACGTCCTGCCTCGACAGCATAAATAGTCCCAGCAACTAGAAGTAGAATTTCACCAAAGAGAATGCGGAGCATCTTCAGGAATGACTGAAACTAGTTTCTTTTTAAGGCACAGAGCACAGAATTCAAGAAAGGTCCCCATTTCGGCACAATCAGGACCAAGGAGAAGAACCCCCCCCAACCCCCACCTCTGCCCCCAGTCCTGATCTCTAGGAATCTTAAATCTCAGTCACAACCGCATCTAGTATGTGGTGCAGCCAACTGGTCCCAAGTTGTGACATATAACAAAAGACAGAGGAAGCCACTGTCAACCCCCAGATCAAAATTCGAGTCGCTTACTGACCTTGACGCCAGATCTACCCACTGCGAGATGCCCATTCAGACAGAATTTAACATGGGAGGCGTAACGGCCGCTGTGTGCAAGTTACACATTTAAATTAGGCACAGCAGGCTTCCATGTTAAAACTTATTTATTTAGCCCTATTAACCCTTTTCGCCAAACTGACCTACAACTTTATGCTCCTGAGGTGGTTGCAGTGTTTTACAGAGTGATTTTTATATCAGTTCAGAGTTAGTAGATCAAGGGTATCCCAGTTGGCGCTGGGATTTGGGCCCAGGCCATTTGATGGGATTAGTCACTACATCAGCGATGGCCTGAAACACCAAGGAACTTAAAAACTGCAACCAGCGTTGCTTTTTCTGTGTGCAAACGGGGGTTATTCACGGCGGAACGCTTACGATAAGCTGCTGGACAGGTTCGAGGCACAGCTGGTTCTTCTGAGCACTGCAGAGCTGAACACAAGGGGGGGGGGGGGGGTTGTGTAATTATATCTTCCACCAATTAGCCTAGAAAGATCTTCACATTCTCACAAAGTTTATATAAACACATCTTTGAAGGAAACCCTTACATATGGATTTTTTTTCTCTCCCATTTTCTTACTTCTGAGGATTCATTAACTTCAGACTGACTGCTGTTTCAAATGCACCAAGCGTAACTTAATACCTTACAGAGTCAATATGGTTCTTGAGAGGTGAGTTTGGCAAAAGATCCCCAGCTGTACTCAGAGAAGGTAGTTTGGTTAAAAAAGCATCTTTTTTTTTCCTGCTGCTCTACTGCTTTGCTATTCCTCAGCCTTTGGAGATCGCAGCTGTTTGCCAGCGACGAAAGCTCTGCAAAGATGATTCTGTGCCGCCGAGTCACTCTTTGCAGAAAACAGAGGGCGAGCCGCCAGCATAGGGCGCAGGTCTGCGGCGAAGGCCGAGGAGCCCGAAGGCCACGACTGCTGCCGCGTGGGTCGGGTTCAATGTCACCTATATGGCTCCCTGATGGAAAGCAAGGTGAAATATTCATTAGCGGTGAGATGCAGCGGTGTCTGAGAACGGGTGTGTCCCGTCGCCAACAAACAGGTGAGTAAACAGAAACAGATGAACCTGTATCCCAGTATCCCAGTGTAACTGGTTACTATGAATGGCTTGAATACCAAGGAAAATTACGAGCCACTCCAGGTTCATCCAAGAAATTCCAGTTAATTTCCCCAAAATACCCTTAATACTGTAAAATTCCTATTTGCACACGATCGTGAAGGCTTTAAACATCACTTACCCAATTACCAAACCGTTACTCAGGTCCTTAACACGCATTTGTGGGTTTATATACATCTTTTTATTTAGAATCATACGTTGCATTTGGTCCGTTATTATAACTAGCAACAGCGACGAGCATTGAACTGTCAAATTTATGTAAATTGAAGAAATGAAAATAGCATAAAATAGAAAAAAAACTATGAAATGTACCAACTGTAATGGGCTGTTGCTGTAATGAACTGTTACTGGGGGCTGAACAGAATCGAGCGGAATGAGGAAAACGATGACCTGCGTTTGAACCCGGGCCACACGAGGCAGATCCTGCCGCCGGAGTCGCGCTCGCCAACTTCAAGTATTCCTCTGACGTGCATCCGCGTCGCTTGTTATATCGGGAATTCGCAAACCCGGGAGCCTGAATATCAGGGCAGAGGTGTACGGACAAACAAACAGAAAAATAATGAACAAGATAATAGCTGTAATTGCTTATTTGAGCACCACAAGCAACCGTGTGCATTCAGAATGTTCCAGTGTATAACGTTTCCAAGCTCTACTGTCTCCTCCTCCCTTTGTCCTTCTCAGGAGCGATTAATCTCCTGCTGGATTTGCATGCAGGGCTGAGATGAAGACGGAAATTAAAGAAAGGAGACGATGTTCACGTGGACACCCGAGCCCCCGTAACAACAGATTAACACTTGAAGCGTTTGAGGAGTGTTGCTGAGATCGGGTTTGAATTAAGCCCGTGTGAGTGGTTGTTAGCACTATTATTACAGCGCTCGGCCGACGCGTTTATTCAAAGCCACTTCAATTTTTATTTTTTTTTACCCATTTACACAGTTGGATATTTTTAATCGTGGCAATTCAGGTGAAAGTACCCCGGTTGATGGAGCTGAGAACTGACAGCACGTCCACTTTTTTGCCACCTTATAACCAGCTGCCGTTCACATTATTTGTCAGTTTCAGCGCCGGGATTTTTTGTGTCCGAAGATCACAGTTCTGCCCGGTTACTAACACTGCACATTAAACTGTCCACCAGTCAGTCAGACTTATGCACATTTTTCATCCGGCGATCTTCGACGCGGTCGTTCCGGAGCGGCTGGACCACGTGGGCGTTTAAACGTCGTAAGTGGGAATTAAAACGGGGCAGTAAAGCAGCTGTGTTGTCTTCTGTTGTCAAGGTCATTCGAAGTTGCTTCTGAGGCCAACTTAAGGAGAGTTAAAGGTACAGTCAACCCAACCTGAAGAAGGTGGGATTCCAGCAGCGTGTTGCAGTTTGCTCTCCAGCGCTGAGAGATAAACACTCCCGCAGTCGGGTCTCGCTGAGGTGCCGATAACATCTCACACGCGTTTCTTGCCCTCAGAAAACCGTTGCATTAAGCTCAGCGTGAGTTATACCACACAGGCTGCTTGCCTGGTGGATTAAAGCGCAAAAACAGCAAAGAAAAACACGCTTTTGTTGGCGCCGCGTTTTCCGCGATACGACATCGGGGTCCTTCATTTCCCGGATGGATGACTAAATTGAATAGAACATTTTCTTTCCCCGTTGTCGACTCACGATTGCGACAATGAAGATGGACCCACGTCTTCGATGAATATTCAAGAGCGCAACACTGAACCATCCAGACGAAGCCGAAGTAATTAATCTCTTTATTAATCGCATAATGGCCAAAATTAATCAGCTCGCTTCTTCTGATCAACCATCAGGCCGCGTTATAAACGTGGGAATTCTGTCGACCAAGTGTTTCGAAGCACCTCTTCCGTGATTTTTTTTTTCTTTCTTTCTTTCGACGGTTCATTGTGTCTGTCAGGTGAATTTCGATTTAGGCGCCCTTGCAGTAGTTTATAACCGCAGCGGGATCACCGCTGTGTTCCACTTAGGCAGACTCCGCACCTGTATGACACATAATTTGACTTTTAAAAAAAAAAAAAAAATTATTTTCTGCTGCTCCACTTTCCGTAAAACAAAAATGGAGAGCACGAGCAATTCACCTTTTCAAGTTCTGCTGGAAAATATGATTTGGGTTCATCGGTTATATTTGTCAAGGGAACAGATGCAGTCGGAGTAAAAAAACTTGCAGCCAGGACCTTATTCCTGCAACGGAGACAAAATATACGACGATCGCAACGGCGCGCTGTTTATATCGGCCCATTTGGAAAAAGCTGCACGTTGTGCGACGGCCAGTTTAAACCCGGCGTCCGAGTTGAGTGCCTGTCTGCTGCATCAAACCGTTTTCCTTCCGCAGACAAGTGCTGACGGAAAGGGGGAGTCACGCACTTCTTGGGCCCATCCGTCTCCGTGGCGATGAGAAGCCGGACCCTAGGCCGGCCATCTGCTCCCGAGCCCGAGGTCTGAGGCTCTGGGTGACCCGGCCATCCTTCCAGGACAGCTGCATCCCACCAGCACCCAAAAATAGCCGCCCTCACACCCGTCGCAGATGAGGGCGCCTCTGCTGACAACGGTGCACCCCCCGGGAGTAAACACTCCGCAACACACATCCCTCTTACTCTAAACACACCATTTCTGTAGACGGTGTGTTGCGAGTGAGAGCAAAGAGGTGAAAGTGCGTGCCAGTGTGTTTTGGCGCACGCTTCAATTTGAGAGCGTGTTGTGTGTTTGTGGCTGTGTTTGTGGGAGGGAAGGAATGAGAGTGTGGGAGAGGGAAACTGTGTGTGTGTGTATGTGTGACAGTGTGTGCCTGTCTGAGTCTACTGCGTGTGGGAGAGAGTGACAGGGACAGTGACAGGGTGTGTGTGTGTGTGTGTGTGTGTGTGTGGGTGTGTGTGTATCAGAATGAGAAAGACCCCCCCCCCCCAGAGTGCCCCACAGCTGCCATCCCTCCCTCTGCTCACACGTCACTCGGTGTTTGACATCTTCCTCAATATGCCCCACGCAAGAATGCCGAATCTGTGGCACAAAGGCGATCTGCAGCCCCCCCCCAGGGCTGCAGGTGGACGGATTGGGGAGGCTTGTATTCACACACACACACACACACACACACACTCGCACACACACACACACACACTCGCACACAGAGTTCTGGACAGATTTAAAGTATCTGGGTGGTGTTCCTCTCTGCTGTGGGCTTTTCAAGCAGTCTCTGTGGTGTCACACTGAATGGGTTTTATTCAGCACGGCTGGCAGGGCCTTTGTCAGCGGGCGCGATGACACACACTGGCTTGCCGCACTCTTCTCCAAACCACTTCACACACAGGTATATTTTGCTCAACTCCGCCACGCTGTTTAACAACCTCGTGAACAAGTGCGTGCGAGAGGAGGACTAATCCAAATCAGAGCTCAAAGGAGATCGGAAAGGATGAATAAGCAGGCAAACGTGCGCTTGCATCACCTGGACGACTGCGGTGCTCCTCGACACACACACACACACACACACACACACACACACACACACACACTCTAATAATGAAACATCTAGTAAGAAATTGTTCATTTGGAAAAGCACTTCACCCAGGTCTCCCAGGTCTTCAGCACTAATTTAAATAATAAATCCGGCTTTTCTAAGGTCACTTAGTACAAATGTGTGAAAGACACACACCTAATGACGTCCTCGCCATTTTCCCCGTCTCCCGTCCCTCTCTGCTGCTTTGTGGAGATGCGTTTTTGTGTTTGTGTGTGTGTGCGATTCTTTGGGAAGTGGGCCTGAAAGCAGCAGGATGTGGATCTTGAGAGGCTGCAGCTGACGCAGCCGGTCTCAGACAGAGAGCCAGATAAAGGCCCAGTTCTCTCATCTCTGAGTGGAAATCAAAGCCGTGGGGGGGAAAAAGCCCCAGAAGGCCCAGAAATGATGGAACTGAGGAGCCACGCATAATTAGCCCGCGCGAGGAAGCGAGCGTGACGCACAAGGCGGCTGCCGCCATGCGGTCCAGGTGACGTCACCACCGAGAACGGAGCCTGGATTAGAGAAGCGTGTGGTGAAGGTTGAACCTCACACTGTGATGTTGCTGCCAGTTCAGTCTCTACACTTGAACTTCAGCCCGTAACTGAGGAGAGATAAAAGAGACCGACAGACGAGCCCCTGTTGCAGGGAAGCCAGGAGCCCCGACACTCGCGTTCTTCCCACACGGGCAACGCAGTGCTGCTTTATTTTTGCGGCAGAGACCGCAGCGGAGAGACATCGACCACCCTGAGCCCCGCACGAGACGTGGAGGAGCGGGTTCAGGGGTCGGCGCAGAGACGGGGATCTGAAAACTCGGTCCACCTGCTGACATCTCCGGTCACTTGGGCCATCTGTTCGCTCGGCAGTTGGCAGCACACACACACACACACACACACACACACACACACACACACACACACACAGCTCAGACGCAAACCATCAGCATCCAGGTCACATGACCTAGAGACATTGATGCAAACAAGCAGAAATCCTAGCTTTGACACCCAAAATGGCACAACAGCCACAATAAGAAATAAGCGCAGAATAAACTTTAATGGATCGAATCAGTCGTCTCGGTTCTGCGGGTCACGACAAGGTCAAGTCCCCCCCCCCCCCCCCCCCCCCC
>UFQX01000172.1:532066-595861 GCA_900497675.1 Arapaima gigas | reverse complement strand
GCCCCCCCCCCCCCCCCAGGAACTTCCAAAATTCTTCCAAGATTGAGATAATCAAAGTTTTTCTTTTAAATATGCATTTAATTCCTGCAAAGTTGCTTCTGCAACCTAAATGGTAAAATAATAAATCATTAAGAACTCAAAGGGCACATGATGACAGGGAGGGGCAGATAAAAGATTTAAGAGGAAAAAGCACAGGTCCGCTTTCCCGCTGTCGTGAATGCTGGAGGTCTCGGCGACGGGGTGAATGAATTGTGTATTCTAGGGTGGATGTATAGAGCGCTGCGGCCGTGATGAAACGCTGACAGAAGCGAGTGAGTGGAACCTGAATGCAGCTGCGTGGCATCTCGTAAAAAAAAAATGCTCCGCTTGGTGTCTTGCTCTCGCTGTCGGCGTGTAGCCCAAACGACAGCCGAGCCGTCGCAACGCGCTCTCGCGGGAGCGGCCAAATTTTACGACAATATTGAAGGTCTGGCTGCTGATCGCGGACTCCTTATTAAATCCCAGATATGGGATATTAAAAGAGCTCCGGCGGTGCGGGCCTGAGTGACCTCGATCGGAGCCGTGGCGTTTTGACTTATGGGAAGAATTACCTCCGGCTGGCTTCACCGTCAGGCCCGTCTTTTCTTTGACCGCGTCGCCTCAAATGGGTTATTGACTCCCTGTGGGGTTTTAATAAAGAACTCAGAGCAGGTTTGGACTTTCGTTGTGACATTTGGCACTTTGGGAGGCTGCGGGTAGCAGGCCCCGGGGGCGTGATGGTACCTGGGGAAGGGCGCACATGTTCTTCGAGCTCATGAGCGTAGTCTAGAACGCCCACCTCTTCTCTCTTTTGAATACAAACACAGAAACACGTGTAAGGAGGTGTGGGCCTGTGCGGGTGGGTCAATATGGAGTGTGGGGGGTGGGGGTGGGGGTGAGTCCGCGCTACCAGCAGCTTCTAGCTGGCTCTGAAGGACGGTGGCTAATGTCATGGGATGAGGCTCCTGCTCCCATTACAATGCCTGCGGTGCCTACAGTGGTGTAAAAACACACTTGCTTTTCTGTCGGCCTCCGACATCGAGTTTGTCATGGGATACCCCAAAAGAGCCGGTCTGTTCCAGAGCCGGGATGCGTCCATCATTCCGCCAAAGGCCGACATCATCATCCCTGCCCTTCAACAGCAGCTGATATGCTATATATATTCCTCCCGTTTGGACTTCTCACAAACATACAAAATAAATGTGCAAAATGGAAAATGTGCATTTCTCACACAACTTTCCCGCCTCTCCTGCCGCTTGCGCGTGTTCATCCGTGCTGATCTTCAGGCCTCGGGATCGGTTTGCCCTACCTGTGTTTGGCCTCGGCAGATGTTTAGCCTGCAGGGTGAGGAATGATCACGTGGATGGTTTGCTTGAAATAATAAAACACAGTTCAAAAACTCCTGGCTGCCCTGATGGAAACCGGAGCCACGCGTGCCAGCTGCAGGGGCTGTGGGATGTAGAACCGGATCCCAGTTGCTTATCCCCTTCATGCTCTTTCCACCCCCTGCCAGCTGCTCTCTGGCTCTCTGTCCGGCTCTCGTCCGCTTTGTCTGTCCACGCGTTCTCCTTTTCCGTCACCCCCTTCCCCATCCTCTCCGCCGAATATGACAGAATGTGATTTTTTAAAAATTTCTCACACTCTTTCCTTCCAAACTTCCTTCCTCAGCACAGGAGGGACGAGCTCAGGGTTCACATCCATCTTTCTAACAAACGTTACGGAACGGCTTCTCAACAGATGTCCTCTCAACAGTTGTAAGTTTCCACCATCTGTGCGTTTTAACAGCCTAAAATCATAACTTCGGGAGAATCTGGATGAGAGCTGTTGCCGTTGAGTGGCACCTACGTTGAGTCCTGACCACCGGCAACACGGCAGCCGTGACCAGGAGGCGAACTCTCTTCCAGTGAATTAACATTCCAACAATAATAATTACTTAGTGTCTTATTTGGCTGATTATATATATTGTTTGTACAATGAGCACTTTTATGAAAGGTTCATTCTAGCAATTCTTGGTGAAGCTCCCCTTAGAGGAGATGTGTTCATCTGTTGACCCGTCAGAAGATAAAAAAAACCTCATGAACTCATATCTGTCCAGGTCCACTGCTGTATCCTGTTGGCCGTCCAACATATGAACGATATGAAAGAAATAATGTACAATTTTCCCTTAATTCTCTCAAAATACGTCTTGCCTTTTTTATCTCCTTAACTCTTTAACATCTGTCACAGGCTCTGCTTTCATCTACATCTCTTGGAAATATTGCGCAGAGATTCCGCCCTACATTCGAATGCCAGGTCTGCGGGTCTTCAGCTCCGGTTTCCGGAGGTCAGTCTTTGCGAAGATGCATGGCTCTCAGCCCAGAGGAGGTGAGAGAAGCCACAGCGTTGCAGCAGCCGCCGCAGAGAAAAGGACTTTGAAAAGGATCCCGGGCAACTGATTTCATGAGAATGACCCAAAAGGTAACCTAAGCAGGCGGCAATTTTGCACTTTTGTAGAGCTGCTACCAGCTCGACGTTTACGGAAGAGATGCGGATTGAGAACTAATATGGAACAACAGCAGAAGGTGCCTTCAGCGACTGCAGCACAGCCAGTACACATCTGAGTAGAGCTCCTCAGTTGCTATGTCACATCTTATGGTAAGAATGATAATGGAAATAATAAAGAATAAGAAAGCAGGACTGCAGTGGTCTGGCGTCTGTCCTGGACGTGAACTTTGTCCGTGTAGTACATCGAGCATTTGCAGGATTGGGAAACTGTGAGAAGAGTTGCTGGGCTACAGGTTTGTACGACACGTAGTTACCGAGTAATAAATCTGCTGATGTGTTCGATGCTTCCCGAGTTACCCAGTAAGAGCTGCAGTAACAAGATAGCTGTAAATTCATCAAAAGTCACTGGTTGAAAAGAAGTAAGACGTTTTCCAAAGACCCCCTAACATCCCTGCTGTGCCTGGGATCAAACCAACGGGCCCGTGACACCAGCCCCCCACCACTCGCCTGCGGGTCACTGACTTCTTCTCCGTTGTGCCAGAAGTAAGTGAACAGCGAGTCAGCGGTCTGCACACGGAACTGAGTGTCGCACCTGGAGCCCTTCCCGCTCTTATATTTTACACCCACACTTTAGAGGTAATGGGGGCGATAAAGACGGGGTGGCCGGCAAAGCCAAGAGACGGTGTTGCAGCCTTGACGGAAGACACTTATTTTTTCACGGTTAAATGTTACGGGTAGAAAATTTCATTGGAAAAACCATAAATAAAAGGCCGCGGTGGTGTCCTGCCGAGTGCATCAGGTGTAATTCTCAATGTGCGCCCCCTGTGTATAAACCTGCGAAGGTGTATCACGGAGGGCGTATTTGTATTTGTTCCTTCGTTTCCCCCTCACCACCTATCTCACTAGAGCGCAGGATTTTAAAGCCCACGTTGCTGTTTTTCAAAATAATATACGATTAATGGCTGATTTAATCTATAACTTGGCCAAAGCTCTTTCCTGCAGGCTGTCAGGCGACTGAAATGCAGAACACCCCAGGGCCCGATCACCACCAGCACCACTGACCTCCTCCCACCGTTCACCTGCACGTTTGACCGTTTTCCGCTAATTTTTCATTTGTTTGTTCATCTGTCATCTTCTTGTCTAATATCATTGCCCTCTTTTTCTGCCTTTATTATCTATCAATCTCGATTTTTCTCTCGCCTTTTGCCTTGCGTCTGTCTGTCTAGTGCATTGAGCTCCACGGTCGAGGAGAAACTACATTTTGCTCCCTTTTGTACTCCGGTACAAACGCAGCATGATGGTAACGTGAACCTTATCCTTAACCGTCCGTTACCCCTGTCGTAATAGACCTGGACTCTACCGCACCGGTTTGCCAGCCGCTGCAGGACAAGGGCGAGGGAAAGCGAGGTGAGCAGGCTCCTGGACTCAGTCCACACGTCGGGTGAGGCACGTCGTCGGCAGACCCCCCCGCTGGTGTCCGAGCCCAGGCGGCTGTTTGTCCAACACGCGCCGATCGCAAACAAACATGGCCACCGGGCTCAAAGTGCGCACCGAGGGCTCGCAGGGAGCGCCGTGCAGAAAGATGACGGTGTCGGGGGCAGTTTGTTTGAACCACGAGCGGAAGCATCTGGCCCTGCATTTCGCGTAGGTGTGTTTTGTTCTCACTGGCACACACACCTGCTTGCCCAAGGGCACATATGAGTGAGTGACTGGCTGGCTGACTGACAGGCGGTAACCTTTTCCATGGGATGGATTTCTTCCCTCCTCCAATTGTTAGTCGCAGAGTTGCAGGCTGTCACTGTGAAACGGTGATAAACAGCAGGAAGGCGAGACACGACTATCTCCCTCACACACACGTGCACACACACTGTTTTGGTGTTCTGCGATCGAATGACGTGTGCAGACGGTCCAATGAAGCGCCCGCTGTAACTGACTGCAGTGGACGTCTCTGGCCGCAAGGCGGCACTGGCCTGTAGGCCTTGTCTCATCCTTGAGACTCTACCTGATGCCCTCGTGGCGGGGGTGCCAAACAGCTGTCATACACTTTGGCACCTGTCCTCATCCCTCAGAACTTCACAGCGCTTCTTTCATAATTGTCCTGAACCGTCTGCTGTCCATCCTTATCTGTCAGTGGCTCCATGCAGGAGCCCCACGTCTCACCTCTAAAACACCGACCACACGTTCCCGAGCCACGGCGGGAAGGAGGCTGCAAGTGATTAAAGTGGGACGGATATTGTGTCTCCTGGTGACCAGCCTCAGCCTTTTTCAAATTCCACCCCCGCCAATTCTTTCCCTCCTTGCATATGCGTATCTCGTCTTCCCAGAGGCGCAAACCCAAAGTCCAAAGCCTCCATACTCGTGGACCACCTGACAATGCCGGTGTGGGTCGAACCGAAGAGCGGAAGAGTGGAATTTCCGCAGAAACCTGTTTGCTACGTCTGTGATTTTTAGCAGACCTTATAGCTGTGTTTCATTGCTCAGGGTGCACTAAGACCAACCTGCAGACCAGCAATCCGGTGAGGGCGTCACAAACACAGGAACACCGGGGATGAGGTGGACTCAAGTGCTGGAGTTTATTTACAAGTGAGTCGGTGCAGGAAGCGAAGAGGAGGAGCTACAAAGACTGATGGGTTCGAGCGCAACGAAGAAACAATGACCGAGGGACGTGGAGGGAAGGGCGTCCAAGGAGGGACGAAGACACGGTGGGCTGACCGTGTCGGACACGCCGGTAGCAGGAAGGCTGAGGGCGGGAGCAAAGTCGAGGCGGGTCAAGATTCCGCAGCGCTCACTGTGAAACAGCTTCTGTTAAAACCCAGGGAACAGGTATACCAGGGTTGGTGGGTGGTTGGGAGGTCCCCTGCTGGTCAACTGGGGAATTATTCCCAGGGGTTGAGACAAAGGGGAGGAACGAGCACTTATTTTTCCTACCTTGAGCACTGCAAAAACATACAACCTAAAGTAGTTCAGACTGAGTACCAGGTAACAGTATGTGGCATCCTGGGGGGTACGGGGAGTGACTAGGAGAGTGTCAGTACAAGGCAGGCTTACACAGCTTTTATTAAAAATATAAAACAAAGTGCAAACACAAAAAAGGAGCTTTTCCTGGCTCTTACTTCCACACTTGGTCCCATCCTGCTGCCTTTCCTCGATCAGTCAGTTTAAAGACTGGAACTCTTGAGGGCACGGCAGCCTCACAGCGCCCGGGCGGGTTGGGCGTGAGTTCAAATCCCGCTCTTTCTGTGTGCAGTTTGCATGTTCTCCCAGGGTCTGCGAGGTTTCCCTCCCACCGTCCAAAGACACGGGTGATTCTGAAATGTCCGCGGCGCGCGGTCACCCCTTGATGGATTAGCATCCCATCCGGGGGCACCTGTTGCTTCAGTGGTCCATTCTGACCCATCGTGACCCTTCTTAGGATAAGCCTTTCACGAAAATGGATGGAAACCAGGAGGCGGCTGTAGCCAGCAGGCCAAAAGCTTTCTCGCGGGTCTGAACCACTGCTGTTAACACGGGTACGACGGAGGCGATTTTGTTAGCAGCTGTTATTCGGCTCACGTACCACAGCTATCCTGGGTCGGCTGTACTCACTCTGTCCCTCACAGCATCTTCGCCCAGGGTGGGCAGATGTGTGCAAATGATCCCTTTGCAAATTAAAGCATTGTTACCAAACCGCACCGTTGTTCGAAGCTGAAGAAAAGAAGAAGCGAAAGGAGTGGCCGGGAAGGCACCAGGCCGGACGTCACCTGACGTCCTCATCTTAGCGCGCGAACATCTGCCAAAGAACGGGCGCATTTCTCACAATCCTTCCGCTCTCAGGCAGTGAGACGCGGGACTGCTGGCTGCGTCATTAACAATTCACACCGCAGGTTTTTAAAAATATTTGACAGAACGCAAGAAAAGATGAAAGGTTTATCTGCTGAAACACATGGCACTTCCGCGATCTAATGGCGCTTGTGGAGGATTAATTACGTCGCGGTGGAGGCGGCATACGGCAATTCTCAGACAGCACGCCGACTTCTGACGGAACAAAGCGGGAGAAGATTTATTCAAATAATTCATGCGCCTCTTTGTTGTCGGAAACGCGCACGGGCGGTGGGATGGGCGTCTGCGCAGTCGTGTGTGGCCAACATAGCAATTCCACAGTGGGCGCCGCTGCAAGCCCACACTGCAAAGTTTCCCTCCCGCCGCCCAAAGACACAGGTGTTTCTGAAATGTCCACGGCGCGTGGTCACCCTGTGATGGATTAGCATCCCATCCACGGGCACTTTTTGCTTCCGTGGTTGGTTCTGACCCATCGTGACCCTACTTAGAGTAAGCATTTCACGAAAATGGATGGAAACCAGGAGGTGGCTGTAGCCAGCGGTCCTGCAGGCCAAAAGCCAGCACTATGAAGCACCGCGCAGCTGCGGGCAGCATCTCAGAGGTAACTTCACACGCTGGAAGCTGAGCTCCACCGAAAACGGAAGACGCGTTTTGACAGCGTTAATTCCCCTGGAATCGACAGAACTCCACTCGGTGCGTCCGTATGCTTTTTGAAACGTGAAAATTCCCATCGGTCCTGCAGGCTGCGACAAGCAGCTGCACCCTCTGCCCCACTTTACAGACCCGGACCACGTGCTGTGGTATCTCGGTTCGGGCTCTGGATGCAGAAGATGGCGAATTCGGTAAAACGGGCGGCTCGGCTTTAGAAAAGGGGCCGACCGGTAGATGGAGGAGACTAAATAAGGGCCGACCGCAATGCGCTTCATTGTTCGCCACCCTCGTTTCTGTTTATTTCATTTCACGCGTTTCCCTTTGCTTGTTCATCACGCTCGAGAACAAAACGTGTCACCGCTAGACACACACGAGCACGTGGGAGACAAAGGGAAGCCGTACTCCACATTCACGGGACACTCTTACAGTTGTGCTTGTTGTTGCCCAGCAGCTCGGTTTTGGATGAGGGACGATTGCGGTAAAAGCAGGAGCGAAGGAGCAGCGATCGTCTCGGGTCCCGGACGCCTTACGCGTCGTCCGAGTTTCACGATAATAAATCATCCCTCTAATCTTGAATTGTGTGGGTTCACAAAAAAAAAAAAATGGCTGACGCCATGTCAGCAATGTGGTCCAAGACACCGTTAAAACGTGTCGGGCCGCGCAGAGGAACGTTGACCATGGCGGACCCTTTGGCAACTAGAGCAGGAGTTGGAAACTGGAGGTTTTTTTGTCTTGTATTTCTGCTGGATGTGTCACCGAGGCAGTTATTTAGCATGCAGATCCATTTCAAATGGTCCAAACCAGTACTCTGTGGGCTAACGTGGCCTTAGGTCCAGGAAGCGACAGGTCGAAAGCATGTGGGAGTTGTGGTGGTCCACTGTTTCCAGAGCAGACTTTTCCCACACAGAAGGGAAGTTTCTAGAGTCTCTGCAAGGTTGAATGACTGCCTGCGCCAGGAGATGAGTCGGGTCCTCAGGAAACACTTCATCTGGTTTCATTCGACTTGCCTCGGGCTCCCTTCTCGAGGCCGGGTGTATTGGTGCAGGACATCATGAATAAAACAGCACGCCGGTATGCCTGCGTTCGGGGCTCGGCACCACCGAGGGGCAAACAGCCTGGGATCCTCCCCCAGTTGCGGTGCCAGGCAGACAAACCCGGATTTTGAGCGACCCCCCCCCCCACCACCCGTCCTCGCCATTTTCACACTCGCCCTGCAGCTCCACAGAAGTGTCATTCATTCTTCTCGATATGAGATGAAATGTCCCTTAGCCTCTGGGGGCAGAACAGCAGAAAGGGCTGGGGGGGGGCGTGTGTTTGGAGAGCATGTAAAACAAACATACAATCCCTGACTGTCGTCAAAGTTTTGGTGGGGGGGAAATCAGAGGAGAAGTTTGGAGAGAAACCAAAGCCACCATATTAAGAAAAGATGGTGTTTGTCATTTCAGGCCTTGTCAGAGTGAATAGCAGGTTTTCTGCGGCAGTAAATCCCATATTGATTCTCGGCTCCGGATTCACAGGCACATTTAGATTTGCAGCATGAGGCCCAGCGCTTCTGAAAGGACCCCGGCTGTCTCCCGGGAACACAACAGCACGGCAGGGACCGAGGTGAGGAGAATCCCTCTTCACCAACAGGTGGTCTGGGCCTCCGTGTGCCGTGCCACCGCCTTCCAATAAACATCTCCTGCCGTGGACATCTTCCCTTTGGCACAGCAGCCCTCTTGTTCCAACCCATCATGCTGCGGTAAATCACTGATGCAGGTCGAGTTGCCAGAGCTGAAATGAGATGGTAAAGGGTTTACGGAACACCGTCCTCGGCGATGTGTCTGCACAAACCCCCCCAAAGCACTGTTAACCTCACAGTTCAAACGAAGGAATAAGAGTAGCTGCCCACTCTGTTTCTGCTCTGCTGCCGAGCTTCTCCATCCATCGTCGTTCTTATCGAATATAACCACCTTCGTCGAAAGGACTCGAGGTGATGCATCCAGGCCCCTCATCTTTGGACATAGAAAGCTGAGTCCAGCAGGTTTTCCAGCTCTCCTTACATCATGAAGAGCTCAGAAAGGGGCTTTACTGGAATGAAAACCTCCTGAATTCAGCAGTCCAGCACTGGAGATAAATAACCATCTAATTCCTGGTAGATATGAAAGGATCCTTAAAGAAGGAGGTAGATTCCTCATTCTCCTATCACAATAAACTAGCCCACCTCTCCAGCCACTTTATTATGAAATGTGAACCTATTTTACACTAAACACGTCCATCCTTTCAAACTGGCACCCCCCCCACCGCCACCGCCACCTCTCTCTCCTCCCTTCAGCAGGGATGGGTTCTAAGCAGGGAGGCTGACTGTAGGTGACCCCTGACCCTGGATGGCCCGACCCGCCGGCCTGGTTTTAAATCAGCCCTCCGCATTCAGGTCTGCTTTTTCAGCAAAGACCTTCTGCCAAAGCCCATGCGGACAGCCAGGCCTCGGCCTCCTTCATATTTCTGCTCACAGCATTCTGCAAGACCGGATTTCTGCATAAAGGCCAGAGCACCTATAAATCCATGTAAACGTTAGTCTACAGCCCTCGTGTGCAGCTCACGGGCAGCTGAAGCTCTGACCTGCACCATAATAAGTTTCATTTTGCATGAATTGCTAATATATGCAGTAAAACCATGTTTAAATCCTGCTCTTTGACTGCGTTTTTACACCACCGCCCAGGGTATTTCTTAAAGCCCCCTTCTGTATCCCAAACCCTCTAAGACGATGCAAACAAAGGCGACGAGACACCTTCCATCACACATCCTTCAGACGCCTCAAGCCTTATTCCAGGGCAGCAGAGCTGCAAAGCGACCGAAAACTCGTCATTGTTTTACTTTTGTGCAAGTTTGCCTAAGATGTTAGCAGAGCTCCTGCCATACAGCAGAAGAAACAGGACCTGCTCACTTCCACGCGCACAGAGAACGTCCTCGAAAGTCAGCTCAGTCCAGATCTTCACAGCAGCCACCCCAGTGTGTGCTTCTCTAAACCAAAATCCAACAACCTCCCCAGATCATATGTGTGTATATCTCACAGCCCCCCGCCCCGGCGCTAACTCTTCTCCCTGGCGTTATACTCATGTCAAACACGCTGTTAAACTGCTCAAAAGCACCTTTGATATGTGTCAAACTGGAGAGGGTTGTGTGAAAAGAAGAATTTCGGAGCGACTTTAGTGCATCATCAGTCGATCTGCCACAGCCGCTCCTCACATATGTTTGTGTGTTTTTTGGAGGCATGTGATTTTTCCACCCGGTTTGGCATCCAGCGTCAAGTTGGCCTTGGACCCCCCCCATCCCCCCCGGGTTTTTCCCTCTACCTGCAAGAGCTTCCGCTTATCTTCTTTGAAGATAATAGCAGCTGCACTTATCTTTGATGTTGTCCTTAATTTTATTTATTTTTTTATGCTGTCGGGTTTTTTGAGAGGGTCCGTGCAGCAGTGGAGGGGAGGCCATTATCAGAAAAAAAAACAAAGCGAACCGAATGGCATGGAATGAAAGCGGAGGTGAGGAGAGGTGACAGATGCTCGCAGCATGTCTCCGAGGGCTCATCCCCATCCAGGTGAGCCCAGCCGTGCAGCACCTGGATGCCGACGTCGAACCGTAAAGCTGCGGGTGGAACAGAGCGCGCCGGCACAAGAGCAAACACTCGACACGCAACCGTGAAGGAACAACGGTTCCTTCAAATTGTCGATGACTTAGAGATGCGCGCAAATCCCCGCCACCTTATTGCGTCTTGCTGTAGAGGAACTGCCAGAGGTCCTCAGATCATTTACGTAGAACCATTTGTGTAGAATTATCTACCTACTTGTGAGGCTGAAAAGAGGACCCCAGGTGGACACCCACCCCCAGCACAGAGGTCCGCTTCCATAAGCAAACCCCCTCCTGCTTCTGACCCGCCGTGTCCGTGGAGGCCGCGGTCGACAAGCTAACCTCCTGATGCGCAGGTCCTGACCCTCTTGAATCATGACCGAATCATCCGAAGCATTTGGAAGCCTGAATTTTCCCGTTTTCGTTCCCGCGCAAACAGCGAAGCACTTTGCGGCAACTTCCTTTCAAAACGTTCCGTCGAGTGGACTTTGACTCGTTCCTAGACTGACAAACGAAACAAACGCTTTAGCGCGGCACTAGCTACGAAGCATTAACAGGATTAGTACACCATACTTTCGTCCTGGGTCTAACGCTGCCTGCACAACATCTGGAAGCGAAGAGGTGGAGGCGGACAGAAGTCTAATTATTGGAAAAACGTTAATTACAGCTCCGCCGGCGGCTTTAACAACACGTGCTATTTTTAAGCGGCGGGGAAACAGCCACAAGCTCGGCGGCGCGACTTGAATCCTCGCTTTGGCACATATGGTGCGCGACGGCTGCCGCGTTCGCAGAGACGAGAGCCTAATTTAGGCCTCTCGGCTCCTCCTCGGCGCGGCGGCGGGCTGCCCTCTGACAACCCGGCGAGACCCGCCATACATTTGTTCACCTGACTGGGAATCAACAACCTTTTAGTTTTTCATCACGGCAGGATAACAGATGGCAATAATCATCATGGCTTTTGAGAGACGGAGAGGCTCTTTGAATACCTGATGCCATGATTTATTATTCGTGCGGAAAGTGCTGAAATGTTGGGGGAGAAACGTCCATTTGGCGCTTTGGCCGTGAGCGTACGAGCATTTTTAATTCATACCTCCCGTTCCACAGTTATGCTTTGCTATAAATTAGCCTGCCAACCTTTATTATGAATAATAGATTATATTTGGACGACACACGTGGGCACTATATCTTTTCTGTTGTTTCCCCGGTCCAGTCATCGCCACATTGCGGTATCTGCAGATCGCGTGAATTATTCATGCTTCCCTGATGGGATGCTGCAAGCGCACGGAGGAGAAGTAGCCGAGGACTCGTCGCTGATGCCGGATCCGCAGAAGTACGCGACGCGATGTTTGACACCGTGCGGGCAGAGCTGTTCCTTCCACGGTTCGATATCGGGGCCACTGCAGCGAGTTGTCCTGGGCCTGCAACTGTCGTCTTCACTTTCAGAGAAGAATGAGAAGAGCTTCGTTCTGAGACGTTCGTGCGTGTACGATCGGGGATCTTCTTCCGGACCTTCTGCTGACCGACACCGAGAGGAAGTGTCCGCTTCTCCGTCTTTGCAATAATAGCTGATGATGGCCGGAATGCACCTCTGGAATAACATTCTGTGATCTTTCTTCTCCATTCCTGCTCTACGGTGGACTGCAGAAATGTGCTGTAATGCTGCCTTTCTTCCCCAAGGTTATTGCTCTATTGCAGCAAATTATTATCCCGCTGAGTACAGTTCCTTTCAGCTCCTTTAATTTTGGGCCGGGCTGGATTCGATCAACAGGATCGCATCAGTTCAAGACAGGAGAAAGCCGAGAGAGAGAGAGAGAGAGAGAGAGAGAGATATTTATAAATAAAACAAAGACTAAGGTTCCTCCCGATGAAGTGCAGTTGGGCGTGAGATGGGGGCGTCAGACAAATAAAAGGTGCCGCACTCATGTGTTTTTTTTTCTCTTTTGTTTTGTTTTTTAAGGCTGTTCTGAGGTGAGGGCTGCAAATTGTCGCAGGGACAGAAGAGGTGACAGTGTGACTCACGCTGGGTGACAGAGCCCAGCGAGGACAGCAGTCAGGCAAAGTGGGACCTCGAGTAGGACGCAGAGCGCTCTGTCACCAATTTCTCGCGAATTAACCGCAGGGGACGCTTGAACTGCTCAGCCCTGGGTCAAGGCCAAACAGCGGGCCGGGCTGGCGGCAGGGATACACCAGGCAGGTCCCTCGGTGAGCCCAAACGGACCGCTTCATGTGAGGACACACTGAGGACACGTAGCGTAGCCCATAGCAACAAAAAAAAAGGCTTCCAGTAATCGGGGACATGGTAGGACCTCAGGATGATCGACGCACCGCGTTACTACGGAAGAAGCAGATCGAAAACAAAAGACAGACGAAAATGAGAACAAAATTGCAGGGGGACGGATCGTGTGGCCACATCCGAAAGCCGCATCAAAGACGGCCTGTAGCACAGCCGGGATCCGAATAACAAAGAGCGAAAAACAGAGATTTATTGTCTCAGGCTCCCAACCCAAGGCCCACGGTGTCATCCTGCCATCTTTTCACTGCATCCCACTCAGGAAGAACAACGCTGCTATTTCCAGATGCCGTTCCAGGGCCCAGAGTAGCAGCATCTGGCATTTAGTCGTAAACTCATATTCATCAAAACAACAAGAACACGGCAAAACCCGGCGGGAGCCATCACATGACGTCTCGCACATTCATTCATTCAGAAACTCTTTTTCAGCAGATGCTTTTGCCAGGCACTTTCTAAAAAGGAGCAGTGTGGAGCGTTGGCTTCAAATCGACTTGTATCTGGTGTATTAATAACTCAGCGGGGGGTGGGGGAGGCGTTCGCACACAGGGTTAGAGGAAAAACTGAATTCTCAATAAATTTGCCATGTTAACCGTAGAGACGTGGGGGGGGGGGTCACATTAATCTGCTCTGAAGGAAACCAATTAATCAGGACAATAGAGAAATGAGGCAGCGAGGAGATGAAGAGTTTGGAGAAGGTAAATCTCCGCCCTCATCGATATGCAGCTCGGTCCCCGCAGCTGATCCATTGCCCTGCGACGAGGACACTGACATTGAGAGCTACGCCGGATCTCCTGCAGCAAGAACATCCACACGCTGGCGCACAAAGCAAGGCAGAAGGTCTACATCCAGATCTTCTCCTTCCACATCTCAACGTGGGAATATTTTAACACCTCGGGCTTTAGAGGTCTGTTCTTACGCTTCCCTTGTACGACTGGGCAGGATGAAAGGCAATAATCTCTTTTCACCCCCCCCAACCTTTTCAGCACAGACTTTTCTCGCACCGTGGAGACAGATTACTGGCCGGGCCGATACGTCGGCATCATCGGAGAAATTCACGATTATGCTGACAGCGAGGGATTCATACGGGTTTTGTATGATTTCACCTGAGTACTCCCCCCCTCCCCCCCCACAGAGCTCTGTGGATGCAGCATTTGTTTAGGAAATAAAAAAGTGACCTTTCCACAGTCCTGCGAACCCCCCCCCCCCCCCGGGGGGGGCCCTTTCCGTGTTACTGGCTTTTAAATACAGTGTTTGGAACAATAAGNACCCCCCCCCCCCCCCGGTGCTGGGCTCCATCTCCACTCCTCGTGGTGGGAAGTGGGAATGAAAGGAGGAACCAGGTGCCCCACAGCAGATCACCTCACGCTCTCTCGACCCTTAACGTTCGCTTTTTTATTTCACGTGGCTTTATGTTTTTTCCACCTGGAAAATAATGACCAAAATGTCACATTTTAATCCCAAAACATCTGCAAAGCTCTTTTCTCAGAACCGCGTGCACACACGGTCGCCACAGCAAAGGCCTCCACTCATTTTTTCTTTCTCTTTACTCGGTTATATTATATCTTTGACTTCTTTTTTTCGTTTACTCTCCACTTTAAACGAAAGCAGAAATGCAAACATCTGCCAATTTGCCTTTTTTACTGTGTCGGTCTGTCACGTTGAAAGAGAATAAGCAGACGTGCGCAGGCACAAATGCGATGAACTCCGTTTATTGAATGGGGCGTTCCGAATTCGTGGTCACAAGGCAGGCGAGGTTCGGGTCCAGTAAGCAACTCAGTGCAGGCAGACAAACAGCAAAGGGTGAGACTAAATCGGTGGTCAGGTACAGGCAAAGGTCGGTAACAAAACAAGACTGGAAGAGAACTGCTCGGTATGCACACATGAACCATGTGGCAATACTTCGCATTGGGCTGTTGGCAATCGCCGATCTAAATAGGCACCACCTAAGAGGAAGCAGGTGCAGGTGATCAGGAATCAGGAGGGGCGGAGTCCGGAGCCGGGGGCGTGACACGGTCGAGCGGCGGCGAGCAGAGATTCCGGTTTTGCCGCTCGCTGCGAAGAGATGACGTCCGCTCACCATGTCCGCCAGGTGCTTTATTTTCGTGGGGACCCCCTGTGGTCACAGAAGGTGCGGAGGATATCTCGAGCGTCACAAGACGGTGCGTCGCGCTCGCCGGGGGGGCTGCGTACGGTGTGTAGTTGCGTGCCCGGTGCGGACGTGGTTTCGATGGGAGACGTTAACAAGGAAATGACATCAGTCAGGTGGAAAGGAGGTAGAGTAGCAGGTCACCCCAGGATGGTGTGATGCTGTTGATGCCATCACCAAGAGAAAATGGCAGGAGGGTATAAAGGCTGACAGGAGCAGCATGTGGGAGATTCCACAGAGGAAGCACTAAAACTGCGAGGGGCTTCGCTTTCGCTCCGGCCAACTTTGCTTTCAGGTGTATTAAAGTCCCTATGAAGCTCCTGCTCTCCCAGCTCTCCAAAACCTGGCAGAACATCGAGTTTTGGAGCTCCGGCTTCGCAAGGGAGACGCAATTTGAACAGCCATCAACTGCCAGATTTAAACAAGGTACGGAAAACAACCGTCACAGAAGCGGTGCCGTCGGTGAACGAAGTCCCGTACCAAACACCCCGATCACTTTCTTCCCTCCGAAACCACTGAGCTACCGCATAGCTATGAATTTGAGAAGACAGCAAAGCCGGTGGAGGAAACGTGGCAACTTTTAATATTGTGTCTTTTTCAGAAGGCTTCAGCCTTCAGCCTCCTGCTAAAAATGCAAGTTTTCACTTAGTGCTACGCAAGCATTAACGCAGAAGAGGGGAAAAAAACGTCTTCCTTGCTTTTTTAGACAAACCGGCCTTTTGAAATGGTATTCAAAACGGAACACAGCAACGTGGCTCATTTCCCGAACTCTTCAGAGAAATGAAGTGACCCAGAGGGAAGCAAAGTCTGCAGATCGATGCGCAGAACACGGTTACACAGTCGCGGTTGGTACTCGGCGGCAGATTTAAATGGATTTGCCATTGTTGGACATCAGAGGCCGTCGGGGAGCTGGTGATGGATGAGGGGGGAGATTCTGATGGTGCAATAATTTAAAAACCTAATTAAACCGTAGAAAGAAAGAAAAGCTTATGTTGGGTTAGAATCGTCACGCGTCGTGAAATGAGCAAAATTTTCCCCCCGGAAGCTGTGATAAAGAAAAGGTCCCCGAGGTGAAGGGACGGGGACAAGGTGTTTGCGGTTATTTTGGAGACGCCCGCTTTGGCCCCGTATCACGACCCCCGTGTGTTTCGGGACGACCTCCCACTGTCGACGCTCACGCCTCCACGCTGCGTCAGACCAGGCGGTTTAGGCAGCGCCGGCCATGCAAATGTAATCCAACATCACAGGCTAAGCAGATGTTTCCAGAAGCTTTTTCAATTTTCTACACATTATCCCTTAACGTGACGCAGCGTTCGTTTCCGAACGCCAGATTAGCCCCGGGACACGAAAGAATCCGCGACAACGATTTGGCGAAAGCGACGTGACGAACGTTGACTTTAAACTGTCTTTATGAGGCAGGTATGATTGTGTCGGTTTGGCGGACGTGAGGGAGAGGCGTCTGGCACAGGACACCCCGATTCGGAGACGCGTCGCACAAATGCCCTCATTTTACACTAAGGTAGGTGTTGCCCTCAGGGCCATCAACTGTCTGTATGATGAATGAGCAATACCCCCCACCCCCTGACCCCCGACCAACCCACTCCACCCCTAACACAACCTCAGTCCTGCTGAAACACGATGCCGCCCTGACTGGGGGGACCAGGGTGGTCTTCCAGCTTCTCCACTCTGTCCTGCTCTTCCCATTTAGGTTAGACATCCCATCATCTTCTGTGTGAGGAACATCTATTGAAAAATTATCACCTGGATATAGATTCTAACTGGGGGGGCTTCCAAACCATTGAGGGAAGTGCTGTTAGGTCCCTCATTGCCCAGTGAACAAAGCGAGAGGTGAAGGACCCCTGCTGTTGAATGAGCAGCGGATGAATGGGATGGCACGTGTTGAAGGTTCCATGGACAGGCCCCCACGAGGTCAGAGGTAAAGCAGTAAACAAGGCGAGAATCAAAGGCGAATTCGGCTTTGGCGGGGGGGGGGTCAACTTACAATCAATACCCCCTTTTTCCCTCATTCACACAAACCAGATGAAACACGACCCTCAGATGGCTTTTTCAGCCGGGAAAACCTCAGCATGTGCGCAGGGACGTATAAAACACTCTCTCTCTCACACACACACACACACACACACACACACACACAGGGACCCAGGCTGTGTGCTTTCAGCGGCACGAGGTTCCCCTGTAAAGCCTGAATGTTTGTCAGTGTTTGCAGAACAAACCTACTGAGCGGCATTTACAGCATCTCCACCCTTTTCCAAACTGTCCCGCTTTAGCGAGATTTGCGAGAAGCGTTAGACGGAGATTCGTCGTTGGACGTACCCAGAATCCCGTTCCAAAAGCTGAGCTGCCAGCTCACAATTAAACACTAAAACATTAGAATTCCAGGTGCCGTCGGTAAACAGCTGTATGTGTTAAGTCACCTGTCAGCAAACACAAAGCTGCTTGAATACCAATATGAACAACACTTAACAGCACAGGGGGGGGGGGGCTAGAAGGTTCCGCAGTCTTCAGTCGAACATCCTCCACAGCAAAACCCTCCACCGAAATAAGACGTCAAAATTAAGGGCTACAAAAGCTCCCCTTGATCTGGTTTCCTCCCACAGTCCAAAGACATGTTACTGGAGGCTGTGCCTGAATGTGCAGCTGCCCCCCAACAGACCAGTTGCTCGTCCAGGTTGTGTCCTCCTATCCCTGGCCCACACCGACCCTAACAGGGACAAGCGGTTAAGGAACTCGAGCAACCGCCTGTAAATGGCTTTCCAGGCAAAGCACCTGTTTCTGAGGAGCTGGGCTCAGCGGGGGGTCCCCTCATGACCGTCACTACACCTGTACCTCCGGCAGGCAGTAGTCAGCAGCAGCAGCAACTTTTAGTACTGGTTTTACATCAGTCCTGAACTGCAGTTTGGTTCCTTTTGCTTTGGAAAACCTTGGAAGCAGAGCTTCAACATTTAAGCCCAGGATTCTCGTCCAGGGCCGGTCGGTTGTCTGTCCTGTAAAACATCTGAGAACCACCTACATTCGCACCGCCAGGTACTGTAACAACCCTCTCGAAGCCTCGAGGAAAATCACATTTGATCAATCCTGAGGAGAAGAGCCTAAAACACGAGCAGAAACAACCCCAGCATCGATATGAGAGACTTGTATTAAATATATACACAGTTCTCCTCCAGGCAGAAACAAGGCATCTCTGTTCACCCGTCTGAGGTGGAAGCGAGAAGGACCACAGGAGCCCACAGGTAAACGTCATTCCACACGCCAGCTTCTCGAGGCTGAATTCCGTCGCGACGTCATCAACCCGTCTGCCGGCGGCAGATTTGCTCCTTGGCGACGACAGAGTATAAAACCCACAGCAGAACCCCAGTCCCTCACATAACCAGAAGCCTGACACACACACACACACACACACACACACACACACACACACACACACACTCAGAGGTGCAAACATGGTACAACCAGCATGGTACCTGTGCTTTTTTTGGCAAAACATTGTAAGAGACGCCTGGACTGGTAAAGCCTGGCCTCACGAGGCTGAATTTGGCGGAGCGACGTCTCGGGTCACGTTTACACTGGCAGAAGACTGTAGGACATCGGCACATCTCCAGTCTCTTGACACCACCGCCTGAACGAAGGCCAGACGTTTTCGACCAAACATCGTCAGCTTCAGCCCAAGCGTCCGGCTCTGGAACGGGACCCCGCTCAGGGTAAAAGGGTTTGGACTTAAGGCCTCCGGCTTCAGGTGTTTTAAAGCCCGTCGTGTTTGTATCAGCTTCATAAATCCGCGCCTTCTTTCGCCAGCTTCCAGTGTGCAGTTTAACAGTTCTGCTCGGTCCCCAGGTCCTTAACCTCAGGCCCCTCGGACCCGCTAGCCGAAACAGCGTCAGCGACAACAGGGGTTAGAATCAAGAACATGCCGGAGAATCGTTGGTGTTTCCCAAACAGGGCATTGAGAAAACGCATAAATACAACCATTGGCCAAATGCGGCGAAACATTCAAACGGCTGGATTTACGCTGTGCGGCGATTGCTCCCCGCACTGTGCCCTCTGACGTCCGCGGGGGGCGTTCGGCGGAGCCCCGGCGGCGGAGGCCTGGTCCCCGAAACGTGGCAACTGCACTTTTTCAGAAGCCGGCGAGCAAAACACATCCGTGACGGAAAAGTGGGCCTTGTTTCTGCGTCGCCTCGGCCCCCTTTCAGCTATTAAATAAAGCAGAACTGAGTGTATCGGCTGTGTGACTAAATGGTTTAAGAGACTGTTTCCGATGTTAAATATTTAAATCTCATTTAGAATATCCGTGGGATACAAATTAATACGACTCATTTTTAAAAATTAAAATATTAAGCTAAAAATGAGCACTGTCATTAATCTTTTAATGTATTTGACGTACACTGAAATGCCTTTTTCGAAGCTCGGGGAAGGGGAAAAAAAAAAAAAAACCAGGCCGGGAAATATGATTTAGCCCACAATGGAGCGCGGATGTTGAGAAATTAATGTGTTGTACCTTCTGTGTACCAGATGTTGGTTTAATGGCATTTTGCTTTATGCGGAGGCTGTAATGGATGCGGGGAACGGGGCGGCGAAGGCGGGGGGGGTCGCCGAGGTGCCGAAAGGACGCGGCACTTTGAAAAGGAGGGGATTGTGGGGAGGCGGTTTGTTTAGTCGGGTTCTTTCCGGTGACCCCAGCCCCCCGGTCCGGCGTTGTTCTTTGCCGCCTCCCTAGTTTGCGCAGGAGATGAAAAAGGAGGTAAAGAATAGCTGGAGGCTTTGAGCGCGGCCTTGAGGAGCGAGCTATCAATAAAATTAAACCGTTTTGAAATTAATACAATTAGAAAAAAATAAATAGCCCACATACAGGCCTGGGGGGCTGCAGAACCGTGGAGAGATTTGCTGGCTGACGCCGAGGAGCTTTGAAGGCCGCCGCTCTGCCCGGGGGTAGAGAAGTCGAAAGCGGAAACGCGGCTCCCCGGCTGCTGGGAAGACGGTCAAATCGGTCGCCGGTGAGAGTGCCGAGGGGGGGTCCGCTGGATTGTCCGTCACTCGGCCAAAGGTGCAAACAATCCCCTCTGCAGGCGGACGTCTTTGCCTTTCGTCTCCCCGCCTGTTCGTTCAGACTTATTGCTGCTCGTAAACCTTTTCGTGGGGAAAGGAAAACGCCTTTTTTTACAAATTTAATTCTGCCGGCGAAGATTGAATTATTTCATTTTTCCTCTTTTCTTATGTCATTGCTTAGGCGATGCATTTATTGAAAGTGACTCAAAATTTTATGGAATTATTGTTATTTATGAAGGCCTCGGGAAGCCGGGAGGCAGATAATGTCCTCATTTCACTGTGACGCCTCCGTGACGGAGCAGCTCTCGCTGCGCAGGGACGTTAATAAACCGCCCCGGTAGGGGTGCGAGACCACGGCTGGGTTCAGTTTGGACAAACAGCGGGGGGGGGCAGTAAAGGCAAACTACAAAACCTTTACCCATTTATACAGGGCAGGATCCCGTTCAGGGTGTCGTTTGAAGGCCTGGTGCCCAGACCACCGTGACCACGACCAGGATGGATGGATCCTCACTTCTTACCACGTTCATTTTTTAACTTTTTATCTGCCAATATCTTTCGGTCATTCATCTGTTCCATCCGTCCGCTGTCCGCATTGCCGTGCCGTCTGTTCGGCGTGCGGCGCAGTGCGGTCCGGGAGAAGGGCAGATGAAGTGAACCTCGGGACGGATGGAATTCAAAATGCTGCTTCAGAAGGGCGCCTCCTTCCCCTCCTCGGCGCAAAACTTCTCCAAGGCACGCAGACGTGACGACGGAGCCGCTTTTTTCCCGGGACGCCGTCCAAGACCCCCCAGCAGGCCGGAGTCGGGCCTCACAGGTGCGGAGCCTCGACAGCCGCAGCCCGGAATCTCCCGCAAGCATCTCGACGGCATCAAAAACCTTTTTCTTTCCTTTATTTTGCTGGATGCCCAAAACAAATATATCAATAGTTCATTTTTATCACTGTGGGCAATTGATTTTTTTTCCATTTCCATGCCACGCGGAAGACACTTTCAGGTAAATTAAATGTCACTCTGGTAATGAGATGTCATTTTCCTCTCACTCGGTGACAGCAGGTTGGGAAATATGCATAAAGCTGTCAGATGCGAACAGCCGCCCGGGAAAACAGCTCCATCCCGGCGTCGGCGGCGCAGTTTAGCGCCACAAGATATAAAACAAACAGGCGCCGCGCAAAAGCGCCTCGATCGCAGCTGCCTGCTTGTTATGGATGCGATTCCAGCCGCTGTTTGACCGGCCGGCTGAAAAATTGATTTTTTTGGCTCCCCTCTCCTTTTCTCTCCTTTTCCCGCCCGTTTTTGTTTCCCTCTCTGCGCTGCGATGGCATTAAAACGCGCTCGGACCCCTGCGACCCCCTCCACCTCCTCGCTGACCTCTGCTGTCGGAACACGGCTTCAGCTCCGCCCGACTGGGGGGGGGGGGGGTTCGCTGTCAAAGCCCATCACGACCCCCCCCACCCACCCACCCACTACTGCACTTCCCGCCTCCTTCTATACGTTTAGACAAACGTCTGATGTTTGATCCACTCGCTGCTGGAGTCGCGGCGTAACGTGACGGGAAACAGCAAATCCTCGGTTCGGCCGCGGGGGACCCCTGTTGCCATGGGATACGATACTCCGTTTTGATCTGACTTGTTGCGCTTGAAAAATCTGAATTGAGTCGTCCAGGGAAAAGAAAAAAAATATATATAAAAATATCGCGCTGGTCCCCACGTCCTCGCGTGTGAAGTTCACAGTCGCCGGTTTATGCCGCTTTTCACAAACAAGCACGGTTCGATGGATGAGAAATTATTTATCAGCAAACAGTCACGGTTACAGTCGTAAGAAACACGGACCACAGCTGATTTCCCTCATAAAAAACCGGTTAACACGAGGCTGCCCCCCCCGTCCTTCCACCGCTGATGTCGCGTTTCCTCGTCTTACAGAAACACGAATCGCTGCAACTGCGTCTCACTTATTCGGTCCGCTCTTCGCTTTCTGTTATTTGGTTTTTTTCCCAGAGCCGCCGTGAGTGGAATGAGAGAGAGAAACACGGAGCCTTTTCAATGCGAAAATCCACGCAGCCCGTAAGTTTAATAAACGCTCAAGGTTCCCTGCCAACGCCGAGAGCTGCGGGAAACCGCGGCACAAACGCGCTATTGTGTGTTACTGTGAATATCAAACACCGGCTTGTGCTCATATTTCTGCTTCTCTGTATAATAAAGTTATTCCTCTTGCAGCGGGGAGGTGCGGCACGTCGCTGTATTTATGACGGTTCCTTTGGATTGTTCCTTCATCCCACATTCCGCCCCTCGTCTCTACCTGCCGTTTTACTGCGTGCTGGAAGAAGCCGGATGGGAAGATTGAGGAATTGAATTGAAAGGTTTTACAAACAGTCCACACTTTCCGGCGGTCGCTTGTTATATACGAGCCGTTCGGCCCGGGTAAGAAGTCAAACGGCTCACCTTGCCGGACAACAAGGCAAAGAGCCGCGCCAAAAATACTTGCATTAATCTTTTTTTTTGGTGGAAAATCAGCTTTAAAGACTATATCCCGTCCGTCTCTTTTATTTACTCGTAATATTCTTAGCTGCCGCCCTTAAGTTCCTTCCCCTTTTTTTGCAAATTTTAAGCTCCACGAATTGATTCCTTTTTTTCAGACACTGTAGTGTATTAATCCCTCGCTCTGCCGGTGGTTTTATTGCCTTCTTTAGAAAATAAGTTCCTCTTTTTGAAACCGTCCGCGACCGAGGATCCGTTTCTCTGGCCTAAACGGTGCCGTTACGGCCGATTCGTACATTTCATTCCTAAACTAAGAACATGAAACCACGTCCAGGGGGAATCACCTTATTTCCGCATCATTTTAACAGCAAGTTATTGAGGAGAAGAAGCAGCAGCTGCCCAGCATATGATGCCGCGCTTCCGCATGTTACGGCAGGTTTGAAGGCCTCTCAGAAAACGTTAGCCTTCGGTTGCTTTGCGGCGAGATGCTTCGGGCTCCGAGAGTTGGCCTCACACTCCATTTGTTTCTAAAGCGGGCGAGTTTTGGCGGGAACGTGGATACAGACACACGTGAAGATCCCGTAAACACAGCTGTGGAGACACGCTGTCCAGCTGTCATTGATGCTCCTTCCCAACCGTGATTCCAAACATGAGCTCCCATGAACTTTCCCAGCGTGAAGGTGGAGCCTCACGCCGCGATTCAGACGTTGCGTCAAACGCGCGGACCTCTGATCCAAGTGGACCCCCTGGGGGCTCAGTGAACGTCCCCGGGGGCTGATGGACGCCCTGAAGATTGATAAGAGCGCACGCAGGAGACCGTCCTTCCCAAAGGCTTTCGGGTGAAAAATTAAATGTGTTCTCGCTGCAGCTCTCATCTAAATCTGTTTACGCTTTATTACGGGGTGGTGGGTTTTTCTTGCATCAAGCTGGGCTCCGTCTTTAACCGTAGAGCAACCCGCTGACATCTGTAAAATCTGCAAGCCGCTACAGAAGAGGGGCAGCAGGAGGGGGAGCGAAAGTCATTTGATTCTTAGCATGATCGTTGTTTAGATTTCAAAGAGCAGAGAAACAGTCTGAAACACTGAGGATTATCAGTAGGGATGTCTTAGTGGAAGCTGCCTTCTCTTTCACCTGGTGAGGCAGCTTGAAGCCCAGCCAGAAGGACCACCGCCATTTTGACACCAATGGAATTACAGATCTGCACGGGCTGGAGTCGCTTTCCTAACTTTTTTTTTTTTAAACCTTCATGACATCTGGTGGCTCATCTATCATTCATGAACCAAACAGGAGGCCTGGCAACAAAGACAGGAATCAGAAAGGTTTGCACGACCTCTCCGTGACCTTACGTGAGACGCGCTGCATCTCCGCGACGTCCGACAGAGGTCTCAACTTAGGCAGGACTCCTTGGTGTCGCAGCTATATCTTCCGGGCCTCCGATTTATATGCAAAATGGTTACCGTGTAAAATTTCATTTTATTCATTACGTTCCTGTACAGCTCAGCGTGGAAACATCTCCTGTACATCTGATGCTGTTCTGCAGAACCTCGAAAGGCGAAAGAAATTCAGCTCACTGCATTTATACGCACGTCGTTTTGCATTTTGGAATAAATTATGACGCTAAAACGAAATACTTTAGGAAATGTAGAGGAAGTTGTTTATGGGATCTGTGGCTCGCTTGTCGCACCTTCACCTCATTTCCCGAGCAAATCTGAGCCAGGATTGGCGGGTTGACCAGTCTGGGCACTGAGGTCCACCATGGAGCTGTCAATGGGCCTCCAAAAAACCTGGTATTCCAGAAATCCCATGTAGAGTCCACAAACATGAAGGAAAAACAATAATGATAAAATAAAAACAGAAACTGTTTGTAAAATCCAGCCACACGTGTTAAGATGTTCAGACGGATCTTTGTTGTGCGCCGTCGTTCTCCAGACGCGGCGATTGAAGGCAGCGCTACAGTGCATGTGCTCCTTTCAAAAACTGTTCAGAAAGCTTTTGACTCTTCAAAGCCCTGGTAGAGTTTTCACTTCAATCCCCATCAAAGGAATTGTTCACCGGGGCAGGAGAAAACAAACAGAAGCATTTCGCATCTCTATTATCTTTACTCTCTGATCAGGATATTCAATTCGGATGTAACCTGCGCTCACGATCACAACGTTCAGGCGCACGAAACCTCGGCATTATGATCGCATTTCTTCCTCTTTTGCTCCCTCATTTTTAAATGTTATTGTTCTTCAGTTACCTAAAAGGCAGAACCTACGAGGCACAAGTGCTTTGAAGGGAGGGTTCAAAAAAAGTGAGAGAGAGTCCAGGGGCTGCAACTTTACCAGCAAACACTCCCTCAGAGAAGAGATGAGAGGTCTTCTTGAGGGGAAAACAAAAAGTCCTTCTTAGGACCCGGTGAGATGGTCATCTCTGGACGTGAAGATATCAGCACATTCGAGGGGATACGTTAGCAAGGGTGGGATATAAAGTTGTACTTCATAGCAAGACGCCAAACTCAATTAGGGTTCAGCCGAACTCTCGTGTCAGCGGATTATCTGAAGAGGCCGAATGAAGACGTCCTCCGACGAGCTGTCGTACGTCTTCTTCTGACAACTGGCACAAATAAAATTGTGGAGAAGCCGTCCCCATGTTATAACCCGCATTAAATCTCTGTTCAGTGGATGTGCATCCAAGGGAGCTCTTAGGTGAGCTTCCATCCTCCCTCGAGCTGCTAACGCCAGCAACAAAATGGCCGGCAGACACCCACCTACGGAGCCTTGATGGGTCCCTGCAGGTGGACTGAACAGAGGGATTTCACTAGTTGTCGAAGAAGGTGGTCGCGCAGGGTGTCTGCGTGTGCAGCCATGGGAAGGAGGACCGGCATTGACGCTGGAAGCAGTCGTAGGCCTCGCTGCACCAGCCAGATGCAACAATTGACTTCTTCAAGCACAGGAATTCAAGGCCAATGATCGAGTTATTCGAGCGGTCAGCTGCTCTACAGCCTGAAACGCAAAACCGCTTAACACGTGTCAGACCTTGACCCTCAGATACGTTTCCCTTTGCCGTCATTTATCTTTCGACAGCGTGGTCTTCCGACTGCAAAGGCGATCGAGGAGGGAGTGTCTGCGAGCTCTCGACCCGCCGTGTTTCCACGGGGGGCTGACCTTGGGGAATCGCTCTCCGTTAAAATAGACCAGCGATTAATCTGAAACGGAGAGCAGCTGTACTCGCGTGCTGTGTTGCTCAGCCTCCCGACAAAACAGTTAGACCCAATTTGTGAGTTAAAGCGACGGAGACTCGGAGCTGAAATAGTTCTCGGTTCGACTCGAAGATAACGGAAGCAAATTTATGCCACTTTAACATTTCAAACTGCAGCTTCTGGGAGGGAGGGGGGTGTCTGGGTTCTTAAAGTACAGCTCTATTAGCAGTGGCAGAATATTTTACACGATAACAAGGTAATTTATGAAAACACGGTACAATGATATAACAAAATGGCGTCTGCTTTCAATAAATAGAGCCCTGGGAGAGGTATAATGAAGAACGGTGAGAATGTTAGTCAATATTGTATATTAACTCGATTGCAGCCGCAACTGTTTTCGAAATGTGAGTCATCTATTCGCATCGATTCCTGCAAATGATACCAGCCGGTCGATGCTCCAAGACGCGTGGGAGCACCGTTCCATATTGATGGAGACATTCGCATTGTTACGGGAGAAAAGGCGGCCTTTCGGAGGCGCACGCGTGTGAAAGGGGGCTGATGGGATCTCAGCAAGCGCCTGCAAACCCGCCAGGTGGTAGAAGCAACCTTCCGGAATGCAGGGGGGCAAAAAAAAAAAAACGGAATCGCTACACCTAAAGATCAAGGCATCCACAAAGGAGAAATCTATTCTTATCGCTGCCTTGCCTTCCCGCTATCTTACGTTCAGAACTACCTGAGGCTTTCGCCATGACAGATGTGTTTGTTCAGGTACTCGGTGGCGGTCCTTTACCCCAGTTTTTGGTCCACTTGGACTTGAAAAACAATGAAGACAATCTGCTCCTTTTCTGAGTCGGTTTACTTTTGTCATAAATCATTGCTTCTCAGCAAGTGACGCTTGTTTGACTCCTCGATGACATTATTCACGTGTCAGTGTGGGTCCCTGCAGAGGCCTGCAACAGAGAACATCACCTCCACAGAAATGTGACGGTCTTACGGCAAAGTGCTGCTTTTCTCAGGTCTCCCTGAGCCCCCAGTTGTTGAGGTTATTCTGGAATTGACTACATGTTTGTTTGGTTTGAACAGTTTACTTGTGGGTCTCAAATTCTGGTTTGCTGGGGAAAAGATGCTTTTCACGGTGAACAGTAGGGCCTCATATGGTAATAATGTGACATTGAAAAACATCAACAAGGCATTGGGTCTAAGTGGGAGCCAGAGGCAGCGCCCAAGTCAACATGAAGTCAAGATCTGACCCACGGTGACACAGTCAGTGATCAAAGCATGAATCTGAAGTCCAACTCCACTCATGAAGGTCCTTCTGAGATGCCTGGTCTCCTGTCAATGCAGAATTTTGTACATCTTAACACCTGGTTGGCTAAAATCGCAGAACTTGTCAAAATGCTGTTATAAGGTCACATCTAGGAGCTGGAAAAGTTTAGTGTGGCAGTTCAAGGAGAAGCTCAGTAGTGGCGGCCTTCACGTTGGACTTTGGCGGAAACCTCAGAGGCACGTGGCGAGGAGGCAGAATTTACATTGCCACCGCATTGTGACCTTCAGATGAAACAGAAAAATGAAAAGGCATCTGGCTTTTTCTTCTCCAGGAATTCAGCAATTTTGATTTATAGTCACCTTGCCCATTTGAAAGCCTTTTGTAATGTGTGAAATTCTGTGCTGCTTTTTTATTTATTTAATTTTTTTTGCAGGGATAGAAAAGCAGGAGAGCAAAAAAAAAATCAATAATGAATTGTTGATTTTAGTAAATGCCTCAAAACAAAAGGTGGCTCTAACTTTGAGAAAAGCCACCCAGTTCACAATTAAAATTCTCCATCGGAATTCGGTTCCCTGCCAGGTAAACATTTCAGGTGACATTTCATGGTCTCCCACTGGTTCTTCAGACTTTGAAGATCATAGTGTGGACTTTATCACTTCAGAGTGAATAAACTGGGGTGTCAGTTTGTTCCATCTTCAGTGAAGAAGCGAGGAGTGATAGTGCCTGGTATGAGGGTGATACTGCTGCACGGTCTATTGTCCTGGCTGGGGACACACTGCTGGGCCCTCAGATGTTTGCCTTTTGAACAGAATAACCACAGTTTGTTTGAACTGTAGTCTTTCACTCTTCTTGGAGCAAAAGCCTAGGCAGACTCTCATCATCTTAGGGGGTAAGTGTCTTCTGATGTTGCGGAGCACCAGGAGAGGACAGCGTGACCAGCTTTAGCTTAGCTGTGCCGAGATCGTGGCTGATTCAAAAACACACGTCCAAAAATTCCTGAATTAACCACGCCGGTCGTGTTGTTGCTGTCAGTTGTCTTTCCCACTCTAACATCTAGCATTTGCAGACTGCGTCCCCCTTGTGTTTCTGACATTCTCAAGTAAGGTCGTGTGGGAAAATAAACTGAAGGTTAGATGGAAAAAAAATATCTAAAGAACAGTTGGCTTAAAACACTGACATGCAGCATCGCCGCAGTTTTTCCGTTGAGGGCCTAGGTGCACTTTTCTCTCAACCTAATGGTTAAACACATACCGATTAGGAACAAATACCAATTTAATGGAATTCCCGCTCAGAAGAAGAAGGGATGACTGAGTGCAGACGTGCTAAAATGTATTTCTGCCACCAGGCAACTCCAGGGTATTACCACAGATCATTGTGTTTTAATGAGTTTTAAAGGGGAGCAGACAAGGCCGTGGAAGCCATTAGAAACTCGGGATGTTTTGTTTTCACGACGCGGAAAACAGTTACTGCCCGAAAGTAATTAGACAGAATTCTACATACGGCGTATAGATTCACCGGCTACTTTCTTAAGAACGATTCCAAAAGGAGCTGCAAACATTCCTTGGAATTTCTGCTCCTTGTTGACAAGATCCCATCACAAGTCCCTCCACGTTTGTCAGCCACACATTCATGCTGCCAGCTAGCCGTCTACCGCATCCCAAAGGTGCTCTTTTGGACTCAGATCTGGTGTATGAACTCAATGTCATGTTCATGGAACCAGCTTCAGGTGACTTGTGCTTTGACACGTGGTGCATTATCATGCTGGAAGTAGCCATTAGAAGGTGGGCAAATTGTGGCCGGTTTGCGGCCGTGACGTTCAAATGATGCTCGATTGATATTAGGGGGCCCCGTGTGTGCCGAGAAAATATTCCCCACACCATTAAACCACCACCAGGTAACTGTTGATACAAGGCAGCTTGATACTGTTTACACTGAACTCTGATCCGACCCTCTATCTGTCTGAAAGTAAGAGTAATTAGACCAGGGGGCATTTTTCCAATCAACTACCCAGTTTCAAGGAGCTACTGCAAACTGTAGCCTCAGCTTCCTGTTCTTCTTCTGACAGGAGTGGAATCTGATGTGGTCTTCTGCTGTTGTAGCTCATCTGGCTCAAGGTTTGATGTGTTCCGTGTTCATGCTTTTCTGCCCACCGCTGTTGTAAAGAGTGATTATTTGAGTTACCGTGGCCTTCCTGTCAACTCAAACCAGCCTGGCCGTTCTCTTCTGACCTGTCTTGTGGAAGAATTATTTCTATCAATGAATTGTCTTACATCTATTGCAACCCAATGATCCTTTTTACATTCCATGGGGGAGATAGGTAAGATATCCATCTTTCTTCACAGTTCTTGTGAGACTTTTTACCTTAAATGGTTTGCTGTGGACAGCGTTGTAAATACTTTGAACTTCTAACTCGCTCTGTAACTCTTACCGCGTTACTCTATTGTTTAGATCCCTGCAGAAGTAGAGCGGCACTATATCTTCATATTCCTACTTTCAGAGGACAGAGTCAGCCATACTCTGCACCCGTGCCACACTCGTCACCTCTGGTGGACCTCTGGTGAACTGCCAACCCATTTATTTATTCATCTACAGTGTATTGTAAATATCCATATACTTATTCATCTATCATCTACACTGCCCTCCGTTCTCTATTGATTTATGTAGCAAACTGCCTCAGTAATTCTCTTTGACCCCACGTGTTTTCCTGTGTTGTCCAGTGTCGTCATGCCGTCTGTTTAGCGTACTGAGCACCACCATCCAGGAGAACCTACATTCTCTTCTCTGGAACATCTGTATAAGTGCAGAATGACGATAAGACAAACCCTGAACCTTTAGCTCAGTGCGGTCTGTGCAAATCCAGAAGGTTTTCAATGATAAATGCAGGAGGGGGGCTTTTTTTAAACGTCTCTGTTAAATGTAAACAATTTGTCTATTGTTCGATCAACTTGTATGACGCACTGACACAAAAGTGTTGGGATGGGTACAGATAAAAATACACGTTCATACTTATCGTGGTCATGTTCGCTAAATCACGGAAATGCCTTGCTGGCTCGGAGTAAGACAGGACCGAGATATGTCTGAAAGTATAACTGTATAAGGAAAGATTTTCTGTCCGAGTCCATTTGTAGAGCCCCGCTGGGTCAATGGGTGACTGTGTTGTCACCCTTGGGCAACGAGAGGCTGCTGAATGAGCTATAAACTTACTGGTAATACATCACGGTAAATAGCTTGTATCTGTCATTCACGCTGCCGATGGAAACACTTGGTTCTAGATTACTTCTAATGTAAGGTCATCCGGAGCCAATGTTAGTAACCTGACCCAGCCTTGAATTCCGGAAAGGGACATAAGGACGACGGTGCTTTTACCAGGCAGCCCTGAACCGCAGCGGCCGGCGTGTCGCACTGTGCATTACTTGCAGCTATAAATAAACCCCTCAGCGTGAACAACCAGCGTTCAAACAGAACCACACTAGCACCACACTTAATGCAAAGCCATCATCCAGCCCAATTCACATTTGATCTTAAACCACATTTCTTCCAACAAGGACCTTTTTGGCGGCCCCCTCAGCTTTCCCACCGTCCTCACACAGGTTAAACATTACACTTTCACAGCAACTATTCATGTTTTCACAGATGGCTTCCAGTGCCTGACTCAAGGCAGAGATGCTTTCCAGGTGCTACGAATCATCTTGGTCTGCAAACATCGTAATTTCTCGAGTCACCTGACCGCTCTCATTTATCTTCGACGGCACCCCCCGCCAACAACTACATCCGTACCACATCCTACCACGAACGTCATCGTCAGTCCATCAAAACACGGCCCTGTATCGCCTATTACACACTGTGTTGCGCTATTTTGGGACCGGAACTATAAATCCAGTGACCTTCGGGTTCGATATGTATTGTGGTTTTCCGTTGCGGCTACGACTGCGGCGCTTTAATGTATGCTGACCCCACGTCGCCAGGACGTGCGATCCGAGTTTCCGGTGACAACGTGCTGACAAAGAGGCGCGTGGTGCTCGGCAAGCCGTCCCCCCCCCCCCCGCGCCGGCAATAACCCAAATCAAAGACCATGAAATCAGAACACGCGGGAGGAGAAAGGGGGTCTCCGCTGCTCGCTCCGAATTAATGGTCGCAGGAGCGCGGGCAGAAAGAAAGACGGGCCCAGTCTGCCGTGTAATCGGCGGCGGATCGTGAAAATAATTGATGAAAATGAAAATGCAAAGGAAGCGCGATCGGTCCCACTGATCTATGGCGCGGTGTAGAGGGAGCTGGGGGTGGGGGTGCACATCAGATCGTATCGCCCTGCAGTCGAATCCCGCCTCCGATGCCGCTCGACTAGCTAACCGGCGCCGCCCCTGAGGTAAATCCTGCTCGCTGTTAATTACTTTTGTAATTAATTTCCCCCCCTTTTCTCTTTCAAAGTGTTTATGAAATGAAATTAATGAAAGCCGAAGAGGGACCGTGTCTCTTTCATCCCCCGAGGTTTTGTTTCGAAAACTGTGAAACGAATCTCGATCACGTCCGACTCTTCTTCTCCCCCGCGGCGGCGGCGTGTCGGGGTTGAAACTGAGCCCGACCGCCAAACGCTGGTCACGTTCGCTGACCCTCAGAAGTGCTTTGCCCTTTCGCCTGCGGGATGAGATCCGATGTTCTGTTTCGTGGGGCAAAAAAAAAAAAAGCCTTTCGCTTGTCAAAGCGGGAGCTTCTGAAAGTGCCAGGAGAAAGTGTGACATGACTGGCACCGGAGCTGCACTCCTGCACACGAGTGGAGACCGAGGGCTTCCACAGAAACCCGCAGGTAGTTGGCTGCCTCTCGACAAGGTGTGTCAGGCTTTCTCCTACATTTGAAGGAGAACGTCGGAAAAGACCAAGGAACTTTTTCACGTGTGTGAAGAAGTAACCAAATATGGTGAATCATAGAATACCAGCCTGAATGTCACCTTCATCATATTCTCCTTGACTTGCCGCACATTTATTCCAGTAGTGCGGAGATTCTCAGAAGCGGCTCTCAAACCTGTTGACGCTTCCAAGACGGTCTCGCCCACAGCAGCTGGGAACTCTGGAGGTGACTCGAGGTGGGTTCCCTTTGCCGTCCTTTTAATTCTGGGGAGAAGCCAAACGTCGCAGGATGGCAACACCCGTCGAGTTTGGCAGGTTCTGCCTTACAAAAACTGGCAGGTAACAAGAGATGTGCGACAGCAAAAGCCGCAGAAGATGAGTTAAGGATTCATTTTGCGTCATGACAAAGTCACAAAACCAAAAAACCTGGGTCATGACTCTGTCACAGGTCAAACCTGTCGGGCTGCTTCAGAGTGGTAGATGGCATAAGGTGAACCCGCTGGCATTCATCATCTCACTGCCGACGTTTTGTTGCCAAATTCATCCATTAATGGGGTCCGACTGTTATTCCTTCAGGTTCGTTGTATGGTACAAGTTACTCCAGCTGATGTCGCGGCCCCAGCAGCAGCTTGGGTGGGGCTGGGAAGACCTGGAGGTGGTTAGGAACCATCACTGAGTCCCATTGCTCAGCGAGCTGTGTGAAGGTGCTCACTACCCACATGGACTTATCCTGCTGAGGTCAAGCTCACCTTGCCGGAGGGTGACAGGCTTCAAGCAGTTTTGCCTGAAGGCCTTAATGTCTGAGGGCTTTTTTCAAGACCAGGGCTCATTGTAGGCTGAAAGTACTGGGAGCCACCAAAGTCAATGCATCTCAGGATGCTGGATCAGGTGTACTGTACACCTCCTAGGTAGGATCCTGCGCTTACACCCTTTGGTGTGTCTTTATATTAGCCTGAAGAAGCTCTGCAACAAGACTAAATTCAGCGTGTGGGTTTGTGTCATATTTTCCAGCAGTTTCAAGGATCAGGGCAAAGCAAATAAAAAGGAATACATGTAAAAACATTTAACAGTTGCGGTTGTTGTTTTGTTTACTCTGCATTTCCACGCTAAACAATCATCCTTTTTCAGACACTTAAAGAATGTTAGGATTTGGGTGGAAAATATGTGCCGGGTTGTCAAAGGCTAAAACTAAACATACTTCTGCAAGCAAATGATAAATAAAGGGTCACAAAGGGTCTGGTTGAGCATTCAGAAAAAAAAAATTGCTACATATTTCTCACTTTTGACTTTGGGTGCAAAGATGTCTCGATTTGAGGAGGACAAAAATAACAGCTTGCCTTGCAGGAAAGCAGATCAAAGTTGAAACGGAGCACTCGCTCAATGACTGGGCAACTGAGAGACACGAGAGGCTGGAATGTGACCTTAACCACTTCTCCGCATGTGGTCCAACGCTGAGAACCTTGATATCTGAGCCGCCAAAGGCGCTCGCTGAACTCCAGACCCGTTTCCACGCATCTGATCGACAAATGGAGGTATTTCTTAGTCGGGTGGATTGGGCGCTTGAAACGCTTTTTCCGGATAGTTTGGAAATGCGAATAAGTGGCGGGGTACGAGAGGCTCGGGGAACTGATTCAATTGTCCTGCGCAATGATGGGCCACTTCAGAAGCCCTGCAGTTTCACGCAATTATTTTCCTCACTAATTTGACCGCAGTCGCTGCCAAGTTCAAAACGCCACACTTGGCGGTTCAGAGTCGCACAAAACGTACAAATCGGAACTTCATCGAAATGTCACGGATTTAAATTTGCCAAAGAAGGACTTTGCGGCCGGAAAGCAAGCGAGGAGACCGAAAGTTGTCAGAAAGTAACCGGTTTTTTCTTAAGGAGCTATCATCTCTTCGGTTCACGTCCCCTTTATATATCCAAGTTTCAAAGGTTTGTTTAAAGTAGTTCTTTGAAAGTCGAGTTAAATATTGACTTCCGAGGCGGTTTCCTAAAATGTTTTATTATTCAGACTTCGTTTTTCACATTATAATTCTGCCGTTTGAAAAAATGAATCTTTGCTCAGAAATGAAGCCGTACCGGGGAACCAGCGTGTTCCTCGGCACGACTCGTGGGGTAATTACTGGCATCGATTTTGCCCAGCCTTGTTTCCAAGGCACCATGGTGGTCATTGGCTCGTCCCTCTTTGAAGACCCAGAGAGGTCATTAGTCCTCCCCCGCTGGGGACTTTTAATTTGTTTCCGAAAAACTGCTCGGTAGCCGCGTCACGCAGCCTGCCGCGGCCAAGCGTTAACCCTCCAGGAATTTACCCGCTTCTCCCGCGGCAAACTGACACTTTTTGTCGTCGAACCTCAAGTCCCTTTTCTTGTCCTGCGAGCAAACACAAACACCACCTCTTCCCAGGGGCAGTAACCCCGGCCGAGGAATTTTCCCGAAAATCAGCTCTGTCCCTGAACTTGTGGACGGCGCCTAAACCCCCCTTCCAGACGGAAAGATGGTTGCCGCGTTGGCAGATATTTAGACTCAATTCACCGGGCAAGAAAAAGCAAGACGGGAGTTTTTCAAACTCTTCTCCGAGTTGTTTTTGGTTTGCTGATTCTACATGAATCCGCAAAGAGGTTCGGAGACAAGCAGGAGATTCTGGTTCTTGAGCTTCACGCGCTTAAATATCAACCCAAGAGACAAAGTTCTGGTGCTTGATCCTTCCCCAAACGCAACCTCCTCGGCAAACTCACTCGTCGCTCTTATTGCCCCCACTGGACATAAACAACGCTGCCCCTAAGTTTAATGTCACACCATTTTTCCCTGACAGCATCTGAAAAGAACCCAAAAGGCAAAAATGGGAATATTGATTTTGCTCTCAATTCTCCGTGCTGCTGACAGCTTCTCCACAGCCGGTATTTACGTTCATGCTTTGGCATTTTGTGGAGAGAGAGGCGGGTGCAGAACTTTTTCATTGTATCAGAAAACTAGATAAAGGAGCTGAGGGGGAAATAGGAAAAAAATGTTAAGGTTTCCACCCCTCCATTATCGCCCATTACTTCCAATCCCTCACTGGGCTGATAACATTGACCAAAGAATTGATAAACAAACTGCATAACGGCGGCTTGATACCCGTGAAAATAACATCGTTTTCCATTTCTTGCGTTCGGCTGTTGAAGCGACACGTTCAGCTGAACAGACGGCGATAAATATTTCTCATAAACTTACTCGCGACTTTTACACTACAGTTCATTTGCTGCCATTAACATCGAGCCCTTACTCGACCAACGACCACCGGACCGCGAGGCGGGAACTCGATCGCAGTCGAGCTCCGGATGAAGCGAACAGTTCCGAAACACAGAAACACGGTGCGGAGAAACGAGGAGCGCTGCGCCTCCTCCGGACGTGATGTGCGAAAGTGATGAGGTTGAAAAAAAGGCTGGAAAAAGAAAGAGGTCATTTGTTCCAAGGAGCCCGAAACGGGTTGGGGTGGGAGCTTCGTTCTGCACCAGTCAAGGCGGTGTGTGAATCAGCCTTCTTTCTTTTAAAAGCGTTTGCCAGAGGGAGGGATTCGCCCTACTTTTCCTCTTCTCCAACATCACTGGGAAACCCAGGGAGAGGCAGGAGTGGAATCCGGAAAGGGATCACTTTCAACGCGTTCTTCTCGGGACCCCAAACAACGTGAACAAACGGGCCCGTGACTCAGTCTGACTCAGCAAGAAGAAACAAAGAGCCTAGGGATTCATGGGCAATTTATAAAACTCTTCTCCATGGCGACCAAGGGGGGAGGGGGATACGAAGTGGACAGGAGATGAACTGGTAATCATTTCCATCACCGGAGCACGCGGTCTCCTCCTGCTTACTTCTCCTTGTTTACAGGATGGCTGTGATAACCAGTCCCAGTGGGGGAGGAACTCGATCTTCTGGATCTTCACTTGTTTTTATAATCTGCGGCTGCTCTGAGGGAAAAAGTCTGCTTTTGTTCACGCTTGCATAAAAACGTCGGCTTCAGTAAACACGTAACGTCGAGCAGTGGCACCGGACCCCGCGGGCGGGCCGCGAAACCACTCCTAATCAAGGAACCTTTAGGTGAGACACTCGTGCTCCTTCAGGAGGACGTCTCTGGTGCTCTCAGCCCTGAACCGCAGGCCCGAGTGGACGGGCTGGTGTGTGGGCACCCCGCACAGATGAGCTGAACGGGCGTTCGTACACTGCCTTCAGCAGACGAATGCAGACGGCCTTATTGACCTCATAATTCTGTTTTGTAGGCGACTGATGACTTTCCGTTCCCTGCTGATTCCTTCTGAGGATTTGATTACAAAGAGGAAGTCATGATATTTCTGGAACTTTATGACTTCTGAGAGTAACGACATGGCACTAACCATTATGTTCTGGACTGCGTTGCCTCGGACTGGTTTAACTCAGAGCTCGGGATAAAGCCAGATGAAATTTACGTTTAGTCCTAGTCTACGAATCCTCGGTAGATGTTGCTCTTTCCGCCAGAACAAAGTCGAAGTGCTACGTCTCCACGGAGTTTTAAATAGCACATGTTTGGGGAAAATAAACTTTCCTTAGAGGTGTCCCCCCTACTTAGGACCGTGATGCGGTCCTGGAAATCGACCCGCGAGGCGGAGAGTGGAAATGTAGCTACGGTTACGCTGCAGACTTGGGAAATGACCCCCCGGTGTTCGGCTCTTGTTTGCTCTAAATGTGAAAAAATCGCATCTCGTATTTGATCGTAACTCGGCGAAGGGTATGAGAAAAGTCACACTTTAAGCACTCGTATCCCCAGGGACAGCTGTACTGAGAGCACATAGCAATATGTAGTCACCGTCTAACTACCACTGTTACCTAGTTAATGACTCCTTAACTGACCCCTATCGGCTTCGCCGCCTGCCTGTACGAGAGGCGTGAGCAGAAAGTGACCTCAGGTTATGAATCAGTCCGCTGGTTTTCACCTAACAATGACACCAAAGACACCGAACACACGTAAGCGACGTTAGTCCGTTATTTTTAACGTTAGTTAGTACAGTACAGCTTGATTCACCTTTAAAATGATCAAGTTATCCAATAATAAACTGTTGACTAAAACAGACCGGGTATTGAAAATACTTTTTCCGTTAGTTTTCTTAATTCCAAGTTCATCCCAAAGTAACCTTAGATGATGCCCCGTGGTGTTCAACCTAACCTTAACCTTAAACCTTACCACCCTAACCCCTGACCCCTAATCCTTCACCCTAACCAATAACCCCAACCCAAGTTCATCCCAAAGTAACCTTATGTGATCCCTGACCCTACCACCCCTGATCCCTACGGAAAAAGGCTGGACAAAGTGAAGCACATTAAATCGGAATAAACCAGGAAAGGCCGTGTGGTTTTACTTGTTCCTGGAAAATACTTATAAAACACCACAAATAAAATACCACAAAGCCTGTATGCTTCGTGCAAAATTAAAGCAAAATCCTGCCAAGGATCCAAAAACAAACATGAGTAAACCCGAGGCCTCTGAGCATCTGACTGCAACTTAGAGCGTTCAGCAGGGATATGGTTCCCACAAGTGAACCTCTGAATCATCTCCCTTTCAGTCTCCCTCAGGGCAGTTTCTCAGTTTGAGCCCGAAATCCCGACTGATCGAGGTTAATAAGCGGTGTTAATAATTTTGGGCCAGATAAGCGAAAAACCGGACAGTGGGAGACCGGAGGGGAGCGCAGTGGGTTGGAGAGTGTAAGGGAAAGGGTGTCCTGTTGACTGCAGCGCCTTCAGGGTTTTATTTGCACAACAGAAATGACAGCTGCTTCTTCCACTCGCTTTTTTCTATTTCTTTTTTTTTCGACGGTCGCTGAATAAAATTCTCATGAAACCACATGACAGCTGCACATCACTTACAATAAAATGACTGCGGTCTCTCGCACCCCATCTGTCCATATTATTATTGCCAAACAATGACCTCCCACGGACGACCGAACGTGCTGTCGGACCCCCTCCGGCGTTCTGTTTCGCCCGATTCTTGTTTGTATGGAGAAGCACTGCAGTCCCCAGACGTGGCTGAGACCTCTGACTTAACCAGACCGTTCAGCAACATCCCTTCGCGTTGGAGCTCGACTGGCCTACGGGGGAAAAACGTTTTTCATCATCTCCTTCTCAACGTTCACCTCACCGGTATTTAACATTACAGCTTGTATTTTCCGCTCTCTTTTTCATGCGGATTGAGTTTTCTATTGGAGGGGTGTAGATGAAAAGCTTCACATATAACCTCAGGCATGTTTTTTTGTTTTTTTTTTTTTTTTTTGCGGACGACCGATGCCCCCCCCCCCACGTGCCGGATGCGGAAATGTAGATGATGTGTTAATCCGATATCGACCACGTTCAGAAAGCCGTTTTAATGGCTCCTCTGTGAGGGCAGTTAACAAACCGGGCTCTTTGTGCAGAAGTCGCTCGTACTTCTGCACGACTCCACTCTGGGAAACAGAAGACGTTTTAGTCACCCGTGCAAACCCTCCCCCGCCCGAACGCCCCCCGCCGGGACCATCATCACAACTCTGAACCCAACCAGACACCATCACTTATAGAATTTCCGGTGACAGGAAAAAAAATAAAGCCGGTAAAACAGCATCAAAACAAGCAGGAAGCCCAAGCTTGTGTTTTTTTTGCTCCAACTGGAGATGAAATCCAGGTTAAGCAGACAGCTGGCAGCCTGAACCCCCCCCCACCCCACCCCCAAACCCCCTCGCTTTTAATACGTCGGCTTCGCTTTGTTGATTCTTCTTCTGTAGCTCCATTTGCGTGTGAGTTGTGAAAACGGCACGTTGAGGTGTTCCTTGAGGTAAAAAAGGCGGGGTGGGGGTCGAAAGCGCGTGTTCGAATCCCAGACCGGGGTGTCGGCGCCCTCCGGTCGCGATCCGCAGCACTTACGGCGGAGCAGAGGGAGACCGTTGAGCTGGAAATGCCGACAGAACGTGAGAAGGAAGGAGGGGGAAAAAAAAACACGACAGTCAGGTAAAAACGCACCGCAGGTTGATGGCGCTGACCTCCAACGGGGGCTGCAGCAGCAGAACAGGGACCCGCGCAGGACGTGAACCCGCAGGGGTGGGTGAAGCTCATAAAGGGTCCCTTTGCTGCTCCTGTCTTTTTATCCAGCATTGATTTCATCCCCGTTCCTTTCCTGCCTCTGTAAAAAGGTCCACTCTGGCTGAATTTCTTTACAATTCCACTTGCAGCCATTGTCCAGCCCAAGGGTGGCGTGTCACCGCCACCGGGTAAATCAATGGAAATGCCCCCTATGGCCGCGTCTCTCGATTTGCTTTTTTGTGCGAAATGGAACTGTTTAACAAAAAGTCGGTTGTCCTCTTTTGTGTCTCATGTCATACACACGGCTCTGCAATAGACTGACGGTTTAATGAAATAAAGGCTCGAAACACAGACCGGGTAGACGATCCGTGATGTTCGGCACCAGATAGCAGGTTTCGCTTGTTGTTAAACAAAAAAAAAAACAAGTGAAAGGGGAAAAAAGCGGAAAATAAAGCAAGAGAGTTAACGCTGGGCGCGTCGCCCTGCCGTGTTTGTGGCCCTGGACCTGCTGGGCACAAATAACTATTTCCCATATATTGCCTGGAGAGACAGGTTAATTAACTGGACATCTGCTGCTTCATGAACCCAAAGCCAGCTCTGTTCCCGCAAAGATCAAACCGCCTTCCCCGAGACGCCGCCAGCACAGCCGCGGTGGCCGGTAACCGTGAGACTTCCGAACGGCCCGAGTGGCAGCTGACGGGACGCCGGGCGGATGTGTCGCGTTTGAGATCGATTTAAAGCTCGGGATGAAGGTCCGAGTCAAAATGACCCTTCTGAGGCCGTGTTACAGCAACCTGCTCCTGACTTTAGACAACTTTGGCTGAGTTGGGCTGTGTTTCCTGCCAAAGGAAATTGAGAGTAGTAACTATAGGGAGCTCTCCCACTTTGGCTTGGAGGACTCATACCTGTTCTCCGCTAGCCACATATAGTTGGCGATGAGTAGTGTCGGAGTACCATGAGGAGCTAACCCTGTCCTGCAGAGGTCTGTGGGGGGTTAAAAACTTTGCGCACGATGACACGGCCACCGCCGAGTGTGGAGGGACGGGTATTGAGACATCTGTTTCTTTCAAATTCAACCACGGCTGCGGTTCCTTGACACTGTAGGTACGTTTCCCTCTCGGCTGTTCAGATTAGCCACTAGCAGTGATTTGAGATCTCTGAAGGTGAACGCGTGGCTCGGCGGAGACAAAAATGCGGCTTTTGAACCGAACGCGGAAGGACGAGTTCGACCGCTACAGTTCGCCGTCCAGAAAACCTGCCCGTTACGCATCCAAACAATCCCGAAGGTTCGGACCGGTGGAAATCATAGCACTTTTTTTTATCTTTAGCTAACTGTGCCTAAGGGCTCCGCAGACTCCGGGATGGAGCTCAGTCTCTGCCCGGCGTTTCACAGAAATACAAATTAGGAATTTGGCAGAAGCAAAAGCAGCTCTTCTCACGAGCGGGGAAGGGGGCCAGACGCTAATGGTGGTCAGTAAATTAATAGCCCTCATATTTCCGCTGCACTCAACACAATTCATGCAGACTTGCGTTGTGCCCGGATGACAGCCGCAGTAAACAGGCGCCAAAGCCGCCGTCGTTCCCTCGAAAAAGGGCCACTCGCTACTCATTCTGCTCACCGGTTAACCACAACCACCAGCCGTTAACCGGTTCTCCTCACGCTTAGTGCTAGTTGAGGAAATTGTTCGTCGTTCCGGCGCTTTCTTGGTTTCCGATGAACACTTTAGACGGTGTCTGGGGGTCTCACACCTTACCATTTAAGACTCCGAATCGTCTTTGTGGTAGAGATGCTAACGGTGTTAAAAATCCTCCACTTCCTCACGCAAAACAGTTACGTTAGCATTTGATACCCTTTTTTTTACCCATCTTTAGCGCCCGCTGTGTTTATTCATCATTTTCTTCTCAGAAAAGACTCGAGTGCCGACGTGCAACTACAGTCGCATCACGGTTTGCGCGCCGGTCTGTGACTCCCGTCGTGAAGGGATTGTGACAGAGCGAAGGCGCCCCGTGTTTTACGAGTGCGCAGAATAAATGTGCGTCGGATGAACGTGAAGGAAGGAGCAAACGTACGTTTCCCAAACACGCGTCCCAGGCCCCGATGCCCTGTCGTCCCGCGTGACGCATGTGTTCGACGTGAAGCGCGTCGAGGACACGGCTGCTCAGGGCCAGGCTTGGGCCAACCTCAACCATTCTGCAAATAGGCGAGAAGGTGATCGCTGGAGCTGCGGAATCACCTGTGCTGCTGGGGGAATAGAACAAATATACTGAATGGCTTGGGGTCCCCAAGGAGAGGTTTGGGAACAACCGGCCTAATGAATACATTTGTCTTTGCAGTGTTTTTATATTTGTTCACCTATTTGTCTCTCGAATGGCGTTTTCAGTCTTTTTTCTGGAAGACACTCCAACTTTCCAGGTTATCGACATCAAACGTCAACGTCCTCCTCTTTCTCTCGCTCTCTCTCTCGCCCGCCCCTGCTGAAGGCGCCGTGGCAGGTCGGTGCGGCGTCTCGGCTTCATTTCCCAGGTGAGGGCTGTGACGTCTCGGGCTCTCCTTACAGCAAGCACATGTTTTGTGTAGACCGTGGCCAGGGATGGCTTCCATCATTTCCCCTCGGGCTTCAGAAGCCACATTTCCACCCCGGTCACGCAAGTGCAAGATTTCAATTTCCCAGCGCAGCATCAAAGCCAAATCAGTAACCATCTCGGGTGGGATGTGGCACAGTCATACCCTAAAAATACACAGACTTGATGGAAAAATCAACAAAGAAGCCATACTGCGGTATAAGTTGCAGGTATCGGATATTTATTCAAAAACAGATCTTGCAGCAACACTCAGATAGATATGTAATTTAATTTGGTTTTTTATATCGTCATAATAAAACGTTGCTGCCGTGTTAGTGGTCGAAATAGCAGTAGCGGATTTTATTATTAAATATTATTATAATATACATTGCATCGGAATAGGAGTCACACCAACCTGCGAGGTGAGAGAAAAGCACAATTGAAAGTCCAGAAAATATATAATCATATGAGACAAGATCGCAGGTGCAGACTGTGCAAAGAAGCCGCTGAGAGAACCCAGCACCTCGCAGCGGCTGCAAGAATGTCCGTGAGGAGCACGGCCTGGTCCTTCCCGAGTCTAAATGGGAGGTTCCACAGAGAGTGGTGGAGAACAACAGAGCGGAGATCCTGTGGGACGCCCACATCCAGACAGATGAACAGGTCCTGGCCAGGGTAGGGCGGTAGTAGATAAGGAGGAGAAAACAGTAGTGGTGATAGAAACAGGAGGAAGAAGGAATATGAGAAGCTGGAGAAACACCAGGGAGAGAGACTGGAACTGGAGAGAATGTGGAAGGTGAAAACCAAGGCGGTCCCACTGGTGATTGGAGCGCTTGGGGACGTGACCCCTAAGCTGGAGGAGCAGCTCCATCAGATCCCAGGTATAACAACATCGGTCTCAGTCCAGAAGGCCGCTTCCAGGCCGCTGGTAGGAGGTCCGAGTCTGAGGAAAGTTACCCCCCCACGGGGGACAACTGGCTGAGAAAGGTATATCTGTCTCTCCCTTCAGCTTAGGGGTTTTTATGTATACAAAAAATTATTTTCCCTCTACTGAGTAACGACAAATACGAGGCTGATTTTTTTATGTTTATGAGCAACAAGAGCCGAGAGGACATTTCACCTCGCGAGCCAATTTCCAACAACGCATTAGGCTCCTATGTGGCAGGACCCCAAGCCACAGTCTGGTTCTAGTGAGTAGAGAAGTAGGAGTAGCTCAAACGTGTGGATTTTGTAAATACACCCAGAGCATCCAGGAAGCATCTCGACTGAAAATCCATCACTAAACACCTTGAAGGTATAAGCCATTAAATAAACCATAAAATTGCTTCTTGCTTTGCTTGGCTGAAGAACACTGGAGCGTTTCCTGGGCCTCTACTTTAAAGTCAAAAAGATAAAATTACAATCTTTGCTCCGTGATAAAATTTATGGCCGTGTTGAGTGGGAACTCACTGAATCCATTCGTTGTTTTTAATTTATTAGCATTTTAAGAGAAATAAGCAGTCGCCCAGATGAGCATCCTCGAGGTCATAATAAAAACAAGGAAAAAACCCTCAATTGAGATCTTTATTTGCAGGTGTTCAGCAGGTGTCAGCGTGGTGAAGAGCACAGACCCGTAAGCAGGAACCTGGGGTGCGGTCTGGACCGAGACCCGGCTGCGTCGCTCCGACGCATCGGGGCTTCTTAAAAGGTACAAGTTATGAAATGAGCGTGAGTGTGTGTGTGTGTGTGTGTGTGGGTGTGTGAGAGAGAGAGAGAAACTGGCTTCCACAGGTGTGCCAGTCATCCTTCTGAATTTGTATTCTGAGAGGGAAAATAAACCTTTTCTTAACGTGCAAGGAGAGAACCCCCCCGCCCCCCGCCTGAACTAACATTTACTTTCACATGACGGCTCCGGGTGCAGCGCAGCCAATTCCATCTTGTTTCCCAGCTCAGGAATGTATGTGCGATAACTCCAAATGAGTTCGCGACTTTAAATGAATTTGTCAGCCGCCGACGGTCACCGCTGGGCAGAGTTCGAGACGCCGGCGTACTGAGCGCAGGCCCGGCGAGGAGCCGTGCTCGATAAACAGTCTTAAGCAGAGCCGCAAACAAAGCCACTCGGCGGGTTCGGCATCGCAGGGAAGCCGGGTTCCGCGCACCGTGAGGCTGTTCTCGGTGTCCGGCCGGCTGGTCCTGCTCCGGGAAGCACTTACAGAGCCAAGGGATCCGTGGATTTGCCCGAGTTGCGTTTTCGTACGGTTAAATGCCCCTCGTCGTCTGACTCTTCAGAACAATAACGAAAATGCCTCGATGCCGCTCCAGAAGTCATTACTTCGCAACGGGACACTTCAGGTGTGTGTTCAGGTAACCCGCTGTCCTGCTCCTTCTCGCCTCCCGTTCTCGATTCTGCACTTGTTCCCACGCAGCAGCCGTAACATTTGTCCAGTTTCCCTTCAGTTAAACTCCCGACTTCCCTGCCAAAAAGGCAACAATATGATGACTTGCATGATTCCCAAATAAAAAAATTTTAAAGTGCCAGCAGGTGGAAATAGTTGAGTGTCAAATAAATGCATGGAACGTATTTGCACTTCATCAGCAGACCAATAACAGGGAGGGTAAGGAAGACTGGGAGCTCTGGAGTCATAGGAAACTGAAGCTTGGGAATCTCATGCTAGAAGGTAGGCGGGAGGAAGGAGTGGGATCAGGTGGTTAAGGTCTTCACTTATATGATCTGCCCTTCTTGCCCTGGGCAGGTGTGTAGAAGCCCTGTTCCATTGTTGGTTCACAGCATATAACCTCACAGAATAATGATCTTCAATCACAAACTCCAACTCCAAACTACAGCATACATGGTCTGGAGAGATCATACACCTACACTGCTTCTACTTCTGTAGAAGACTCACATGGAGATTATGAAGGTGTTGGTAACTGGTTGCTGCGTCTACATATATATAACAAAACCAGGCAAAGTGACAAGAATACTTGAGAACTTGAAAAAGGTCAATATCTGGCCACCAGGTCCCTTGTCGAACACAACGGCATGAGCTCTCCCTCCACACCGCCAACAGCTTCTTAATCTCGCAGACGCTGAAGGAGAGGTTGCTATTCTAGCATTGCTCTGCCAGCTCCTTGGCCACATCCCTGTAGGCCATCTCAACAGTAACAGCAATGAGGCCTCTAGTGGTGCTCTAACCCTCAGCTTTAAAATCTGTCTGAATGTTGCGCGAGGATTTTATTCAGGTTTTGGTTTTTGGTGTTTCTGGTGGGTTTTGGCAGACCTCCTTGTAGGCTGATTCAAAACGAAGTCTTGGCAAAGACTAATTTCAGGATGGAGGACCAGCTGGCTGTGCCCGGCCATCAGTCACGTCTATTCGCCCATAAGCACACCCTGCCACTTCCACCCCACTGGTGGCTGTTTTCCTAAACCCACCACCCACGGGGGGTTCAACTCCCTCACGTGAGCCCTCAAGTGGACTTCAAGCCCCAGCGGACATTACAAAAGGCATCCTTCCAAATGCTCAAACCAGTCAGATACTTCCAGCTCCTGAAATGTAAATACCCTGGACCAGCCTTCAACTTGGCATGAGTGTCCATCCAGAATTTTGGACAAGGAATCAAGCCTGTCTTATTCTGTCAGTTTCTTTGGCGATTATCCATCAACTTTCTGGACCAAGTCTATGACAACACTTGTACATATTTTACTATTTGAACATAAAGCACAACCGGGATGGAGATCATTGCCGGTATGACTGTGACTGAGTGTTAGATCCTCTCTTCTGCTTTTTCCTTTCGCCACAGCAGGTAGAAAAGGCCGCTGATATCATCTGGAATGATAAAGGTGGAATCTGTGCCAGGATTTAGTCCCCATCCGCGTTTGTCCATTTTTCCACACCGACTACAAAAACACCATCTACCTTGAGGGTCCAGGAGGAGTAGGGATGCAACCCAGGGAAAGTCACCCCTCTCCGGTGCCACGGGACCGTGGTCACAATCACTGTCTCTTTGCTACAATTTGCCTTTCGTGCTTTCAGACTCAAAACCCAGACCTTCGCCAAAGGACAACAATACAGAAGAAGAGGCGGCTTTTTGAGAGCAGATAGACGGGGAAAGCGCGTCTTCTGCTGCTCCAAAAAGGCAGTCTAGTTAGGCAGCTCGATCGATTTTGGATCGATACATATACAGAGTTTCTGATATTTCGGCGTTCGAGTTAATTTTGTCTCCCCGACGTCTTTCGAAACCGCGTGCAGCCGGAATAACCGCTGAAACAAAACGCAGTTTGTAAAACGATCTCTGTGGAAAGACCACAGCTGAGCTCGAACGCAAAAATGAGGCAAATGTCCTTAAGGGCGACAGTAGACAGGATCACATACAAATTCAGAAACAAGATCCTCGGCACCTCGGAGCGAGCAGTTGGACGGTGCGATTTGAGACTCTCTCAGCAGCATATTTTCAGACGCCACAGACTGCATTTCAAGGTGTGAAATAACAGTTAGGAATTCTTTCAAGGGAATGTCGCTCTATATGTGTAAAAAAAAAAAATCTGTGCGCCAAAACCTGTCAGAGGGTGTGCGGGGTCTGAGAAAGGGAAAGAAACTGTTATTAGACCATCTTTTTTTAATAAGAAACCTGGACGTGTTTGAACTCTCAGATGTATCCGGAACCTTTTCAAGGACATCTTGGTTAATTCTGTGTTTGACTGTGGCAGCTGGTTGACAGAATTTCACAGAATGACGGTTTAGTCTGCATGCATGTACGAAAGACGCCGGTGGGGTGTCCCTGGTGGGCTTCCGTGAGTCTCGTGTGGCACCGTGGTCTACCGCGGTCAAAGGAGTGGGCTCTGGATACCAAAACAAGCATTGAAAAAGGCCTAAAATGTAGAACTCACTTCCTTTGCAGAAAGTCTCAAATTATCCCCCAATGTCTTCATTTCACAGGCAGTCAAGCAGTGAGCAGAAAGACAGACCAGTTTTATCCGGTGCGCGTTGATGCCAATCTGAACGTCTTCATTGTCAAGTGAATTATTGCATACGGCACTGCAGACCCCCGGCGGTTCAACAGCAAACGGCACCGGCAGGACTGCCGCTTACTGAGCCCTAGGCGGGAAGCCTGGGGGCCTCTGGGGGTCTTACCAACCTCTGGGCGGGTCGGTAAGTTCAGGCGGGGTTGTGGCAGTGAACAGGTGACCAAAGCGACATCGGACACCGATGAAAGCAGCTCTCCAGCAGTCATCCTGCAATGAGACCAGAACCACCGAAAGTGATTATTATCCGGTTCGAATCACCATCTTCAGAACTCAGTTTCATCACTGGTGTTTTCTGGAAACATCTGTCCTTTGGCAGAAGAAAGCGAGTGCTTAGGAAAGGAAATTGTTGCAAGTTTACACTGAAACACCACTTTAATGGAGGCTTCTCGCAAAAGTGTGGCGAAGTAGCTTTGTGAAGGTTAGCGACTGAAAACAAAGTCGGGAGCCCACGCGACACCGAGCGGGGATCTCGCCGGCATCAACGGCGGCCTGTGCAGACGAATCGCTCCATTAGGTTTGCCGGAAGCTTGGAGAAAATGGGGTCTGGGAACATACAGCGCGACTCTGGGATGCTCCGGACATTCATTTTTCAAAAACAGAAAGCGCAGAGAGAGAATCAGCGGGTGGCACCCTGGGCGAGGGCAGGCAAAACGGCCGCCACCGTGGGACCTCAAGGAGGAGGAGAGCGTGATGGAAGACCAACACCTGGAGGACAGCATGCCGAAAGGAATCGGCTGGAAACCAAAGAGGAGTTTAGAAGTCCTGACCTTTGTGGGAACAAAGCATCCGCCATATTTACATGACTGGTGATCGACGCGGAGCCAGTTTTACCGGAATAAATATGCAAGGGGGGGTGAGGATAGAACCAATGTTATCGAGCGGGCGAAGCCCACCACGTTGCCTGCTGGTCACTGGGAGGAGAATTTATTACTGCTTGGAAATAACCATTCCTCCTCACGCCTTAGAATATTTACGGTAATTATTTTCACCCATCAGTGTTTTATATCCAAATTCCCGCAAAAGACGAGAAATCGCTTTCCGTCACTGAGCTGTATTTTCACTGGGTTCTGGGTTGCCGGGAATCCAAAAACAGGGAGGATGACGCTCTGCCACTGAAAAACTGTGGGTATGAAGCACATTGACATGCAAGATGACACACACACACACACACACACACACACACACACACACACACACACACACACACACAGCGGACTAGTCGAACGTGTGTGTGGTGATGAAGAGTAAATGGGGATGGAGACTGCGGACCCTGAATACACAATTTCTGTTGGCTCCTTGTTGAGGAAGCCAGTGTATTCAAAGGCTTTCGAGTTCTTTACTGACTCGGGCAAAAAAACAGCGATATGATGTTCACAGCGTTTGTTAACTAGGCTTTTCTTAAGGTCGGCGTTTTCCTTTCTTTTTATTACGTCTCAAGCTGCGGCGAGAACCGAGGCCGGCTTGAACATTTACACCGAAGCCACGGTTAGCTGCACCCGTTTTCGTTTTGCCACGTTTAAGCATCGCAAGCAGTGCTGCGCCGGACTCCAAGTCAAGGTGTCCGTCCGTCTCCAAAGGTGGCGTTTCGAGGAAGAGATTCGGACGAGGGAAGGACCAGACTTTAAAAACATAAAACAAACACGGAAGCGACCGGCAAAACAGGAGCTTCGAGCAGCATCTGTCCTCCTGACGGCCCGGTTTTACAGGCCGCAGCCGCACCTCGTGGCGGAATTCGGCGCGCAGTAACGTCGAGAACGTGACCTTCGCTCGGAAAGCTCGGATTAACACGCGCTTCGGAGCCGCACCGTGGTTCGAGTTCTCCGAATTAATTTAGCCGTGTCGTTCTGTCGTCCTTCCCGATTTACGGCACGGAAAGGAACGCCGACGGCCCGGCTGGGGGCTTTCCGTCGCGCGACCGCATCGTAATGGACGCGTCCTTTTATTTGAGGGAAAACGCGAGCCGACAGGCCCCGGCGGCGTGCAGATCCGCGGTCGCACTACATCTCGATATCGCAGTTCCGGAATCAAAACGTTTGCCTTCTCTCGTCTCCGCGTTCTCCGCTTAAGCGAAGTGGCAGCGCGGTGTAATGAAAAGAAAAGGTTACCGAGGACAGATTGGGACAGGCAAGCAGAGTGGAATTTGTTTAAACAAACGTACTGGTATCTGATTCGAATGAGAATGAAGGGTAAATTCCACCGGCGCGGCGCCTTCACTCTCGGGTGGGTAGATGGCCTCAAACCAGGGACAAGGAAAAAAGGCTCAGCTGAAGCGGCGTAATTTCATATGTTATTTAGCAATTTGCAGACATACTGCAACCCCCCCCCCCACACACCAATGCTGGCCCCCTGCAGTGTATTATCCAGAAATGAAAAAGCATCTCAAACTGCACTCGAGTCCTGCAGCCGTTTCCCAACACTGTCAGGGACAGCTTTGAAATGACTGTTAAATTATGGCAAAAGGGGCGAACCAGCAGTGAGAGCCTCCTGCACTTGTATTCCGGCACAACACACTGAGATATATGGGCATTCATGGGCTAAAATATTACTGACTGAGCTGAGCCTGTGTGTGTGTGTGTGTGTGTGTGTGTGTGTGTGTGTGTGTGTGTGTGTGTCTGGAATGATGCCACTGAAGACGGTCCTCATCGACAATGACAGACAAACTGCCGTGTGTGCAACACCTGCCTAGGAAGTGCCGTCCCTCACATCGCGACGGTCCGCGATGAAGTGGAAGCTCAGACCTCCGAAGCTAACCAGGCTTTTAGCTTTAACTTCTCCTCACGGAGTTGCTGCAGCATCGGTTTCTCCGTGAAGCCGAAGGTGTGCCGTGTTGACGTCACCAATGAACGGCGCTGAAGCCTGGAGAGTTTAACAGCAGGTAGTGGGGAAAGACAATCTCTTCCACCTGAGCTACCTTTGGAGGACTCTGAAGGTCTGATGGGAAGAATGAGCCCCGGGGGGGGGCTGAATGCAAACCATCTTCTCGTTCCTGAAACAGGCTCATCCATGTTGTGCAATTATCTGATGAGCATCTGCTGAAGCACCTCTTCTGGCTTTTCTTGTTGCAGGCATTATAAGGATCGAGAACCTCCTTTGGATGCTTTGGAATGGACTAAGGATTCCGGGAAACACTTTGCAATGAGGACAGGAGCAGCGTCATTTGTTGCCAGAATGATACAGGGAGAAGAAGGATGGATAGCGATGCAAAGACCTCTTGTTACCACCAAAAATCCCACCCCCCTTATGGATAGGACACCTTCACATCCATCCTAACAACACTCCACCATCACAGCATCTACACAGCAAGTGACAACACCACACCACCACCACCACCGACAACAAGGCCTCATCCTCTCTAGATCAAGACGATCCTCATCGATAAACAAAAAATTTAGGCCAAAATTTAAGACTAAATGTCTTAAAAAAATAACTGTCACACATTTAACTTGATCTGCAGTTTTTCCAGGAGGTGACACTGTTCAACATATCTGAGCCTCGTGGACTTATCTGGATGTTGAAACTTCTATTCACCCAGAAACAACCTTCCGCCTTGGATGCTATTACCCAAGGGTCCTTGTTTGGTCAAAAGTACAGATGAAGGGCTCTCAGCACCTTTTGTGAAAGAGGCAGATACTGGGACATTAGTGCTTTTAGGGCTGCAAACAGCCCTCTGAAGACACAATGAAGGAGTGCAGAAACTACATCGTGCTTTCATGTTGACTGCCGTGCGGAGAGCAAAGCGGCACTGATCTGACTCCGAGTCACACGTGAACGTGACGCTCACACACACGCCTGTGTGTATCTCAGGAACCTTTACGGCCACTTGTGGACGACAGCAGAGGAAAAGGAACCAAACCTCTGCTTCCCAAACCCATATTCTCCTCTTTCTTTCAGCTCAGCTGACAGTTCATCCTAAGCAACTTACAAATTTCCTACGGCTGATTTACAGTACTGTGCAAAAGTCTTAGGCACCTGTGGGAAAAATGCTATAAAGTGAGGATGGTTCCAAAAATAATGCCATGAATACTTATTAATCAATAAACCTTCTAAAAAGTGCAGTAGACAAAAAAAACCTCAATCAGATCAATATTTGGTGGGACCACCCTTTGCCTTTAAAACAGCATCAACTCTCTTATGCAAACTTGCATGCAGTTTAAGGTAGAGGTTGGTAGGTTCTTCCAAACTGGCCACAGTTCTTCTGCACACTTTGACTGTCTCTGCATGTCCTCCCAGACTGACTTGATCGTGTTGAGATGAGGGCTCTGTGGGGACCAGACCATCTGTTGCTGAAGATAGTTGTGTATGACTGAGATCGGGTGTCTGAGGTCATTCTCGGGCTGCAGAATGAATTTGGGACCAACCAGAAACCTCCCTGATGGTAGATAAGAATCTACCTGTACTTCTCAGCAGACATTGAAGTTGCACGCCTAAGACTTTTGCACAGTGCTGTATAACACAGTTTAGACTTAAAACGACCCACCGCTTGGACTTAGAGGTGGACCTTTGGGTTTGGAGGTGAAGATTCTGGCCTCGTTCCTCAATCGACCCGCAACACCCGGAACCAGCGTGATTTAAGCAGAGCACGGTCTTCGAAACAAAGCAAAGAGACTTTGGACAAGAGCGCATCGGGAAGGACGTAAACAACACGGACGACTGTCTCCAGGTGCAGCGAGCCTGACCTGCGCGTACAGAGCGGCGTCCGTGGAAGCAGAAGGTAAAAGATGTCTAATTACGGCTAATAACACGGCCGCTCACGGCGCCGGCACGCGCCGTCTGACTACAAATAATCCGTCTTATTACGCTCGCGAGTGAAAGCCAGGTGACGCCGTGTCAAATTAAAAATCTCCGTTCCACGACGCTGAGGCTTTTTTAATAAAATATTGCTGTCTGCTTGAGATTAGTCACTTGTCCCAATAATTGAAGTGCACAACCTTGTTTAATAGACTGCACACATAGCCTGTGGGGGCGATTTGGAATTTAAACAGAATTTAGTGACATAATGAGCCTGTTGCTAATGTTGCCGTTTTATTATTTCAGGCGGAAAAGAGGCGGGTGTTTAATAAAGGGCTTTGGAATGGGCTGAGCTGACCCGGTGGTCTCCTCCGCGAGAGACGCGAATGATAAAAAGCGATTTAGAAAGTCCTTTAAACTGCAGATTAAAAGTCCACCGGGGATCTTGGAGCAGACGGCTGGGAGAAAGGGTGCTGCCGTCGCGCTCTTGAGGGAGGGGCCTCGTGCGGGCGACAAAAAGCGGGCGATATTTCGGGTCGCCTTGCGTAAAAGTGGCTCGAAAACGGCGTTTGTGCGACGCGCTTATCTGGCCCGCCGCGATGAATATACGCTTTTGCGGCATCGCGGCTCCGAGCCGAGGGAAGAGCCACGGCGCCCGGAGATCTACAACGCCAGACCAAAACAACAGTTCTTTGTTTCTATTACGTAAAGGGACAACATCGGCATCCCACCAGTCCCGTCTCCCCAGCCAAAGTGCTCCTAAGTTGGTAGGGCTACAGATCGGCAGGTCAGGGGTGAGGCGAGGTGTCTGGGACTTGGCTCTGCGTGTCTTCACACAGACACAACGGCGACCCCTTGCCCAGCATAAATCCTCTCCTGAACAAGGAGATTAATGGGAATGAAAAAGCACAGATTTACACCAACGGGCCTCTGGAGGGGGGTAGGCGATCCTCTCCTGCACATTAGCAGATATTTCAACGCCCTGGAAGCAATTTCAAAGAACCTGCTTTTTCAAAGCAAACCTAATAAGAACATGACAGAGGCATTCTTCAAAAAACCGGGAAAAAAAAAAAAAAACTGAATGCAGATTGTACCACCAAGATTTCCGAGCAGAGAAATAAAATGAACAGCTGCGATGCAGTGACGCACCGCAGTGACTCCAGAGCAGCAGTTTTTCCGAGCAGCTCCCGGCTCCGAGTTGGAACACTTATGAAGGTCAAAGGTGAGAGGTCATTCGTGGTCCCCCTCATTATTTGTTGGAATCCTTGCTCACGTCAGGTGTATCAGACGGCGAGGACGACCATTATAACCACAGCGAAACGGTTCCCAGGTATAAAGGAATCCCGGGGCAACATGGCTGGTTTATTCCGATTTGTCGTTGTCGGCCACGATGACCAGAAACCCGAAGAACATATCACGGTTGAGGTTGTCCCTTGCGCCGATTTCATTTCTGCTGTTTTTTTTTTCCCCCCTGCCCACCGAGTCTTTCGGCGTTTTCCCTTTTGCAGGTGATAAAAAAGCCGTTAAAAAAACAGGCTTTTTCATCCGCGGGCGGCAAAAGCCGAGGTCCGTGACAGAAGTAATAGACCGCCCGGATTGTGTTGTACACTAAAATGGACAAGTGATTGAATTTGAGGAATTACCAATCGCTCTCCCATTATTTCCTACTCAGCTGCTGAGAGGACGGCGACGGCTGTGATTCTTTCGCTTCGCCGATCCCTCGCGCCCACGTTTTGAGAGATACGTTGAGGAACCTCGGCCCTGCTAGCTACCCGTCATACGGCGAGGGCCTCGGCAAGACGCTCTTTCCCCTCCCGTAGGTGAACCCGGGGATACGAGCCCCGCCGCTCACGTTTGCCGCCGCACGTTGGCTCGTTTGCACAAAAACGTCTGCGGGGTTTCCGGTTCTTTCTGGAACGCTCGTGGATCCTTACGTACGAGAAGGACCAAGGAACAGAGGAGCTGCCGGCTATTTCCGGAAATGACAGCGATGCAAAATACAGTTTGCTCAGAGCGTCTGGGGTATTATGCCCGTCCAGTGTGTTTTTTCTTCGTCTTTGTCCACGGCTGAAAGGACCGCGCTCCGCGATGAGTGGAGCAACAACAGCTGTCAGCGAGGCCCCCCAGGAGCCCGAGGGGCCGCGTCGATAACAAAACAGCTGACTCCAGGCATCTCTCTCTCTCTCTCTCTGAACAACAGGCTTCTTTCTCACCACTGGGACCCCTGAGTCGCGTTGCCTTTCGTGTCCAGCGCAGTGCAAGACCATCCTCAGCGAAGCAGCAGATACCGTAGTATCACTCCATTTGCACCCGGCACCACTTCATGCCTTGATGCTTCCTGCACTGGTGCCTAAGTGCTGCTGCATATGAGCTGCAGGGCACATGACCTACATGAACGGCGCCATGTGCTGCTGAACTTCCCGGAAGGTATCCGGAGCCCTTCTGCTGAAGGTGCATTGTCATTTAAAGGTCCGATGTGGTTTGTTTTTGTAGCGTGTTTCTCCCACACGGTGACACAGAGCGCCGAACCCTCAGACGTACCACACAGTTGGCCGTTAAGGAGGAGAAAACAAAAAAACTCCCAACCAAGAGAGGAAGGAAATAAACCTCTGGGGTCCAAGTAAGTCAATGTTCCTCTATGTAAATCGCTGGGGGGGTGGGGGGGGGCTTGACATTCCTCAAGTTAAAGCCTTGAAAATTGTTCCAGAAAGAACCGTGGAGCACTTTGTGTTTTAATTAAATGGACAATGACCAAACCGTGTGGAGAACAAAGTGTTTCTGTTGTGCTGTGGTCTGATGTTCTAAACTTCCTGACGGACAGAATCGAGGCCAACAACGAACGCCAACTCAGTCTTATGCCATCCCAGCAAATGAATAGGAACACATCTCGACGCCGCCTTCGCCAGGAGGTCAAGATGCTTCGTCGGTGATTTAGACGGCGGTGATGGATCGCATGGCCCGGAGCTGGACCTGGTCATCTGACATTTCACTTTACCTTCGTGAGGTGCGAGTTCTTCTCGGACGCCCGGTAGACGGGATGAGTCAGCATTTTCCACACAGGGGAGCAGATATATGACACTGCAAGGACACCGGGAAGCAGATATGAGGAACAGGCGGCAGCCCCCCTGGCAGTCAATACCCTGCAAATCTGGGCGATAATAAGCACGTTAGCATTCAATAATCTTTCTCCTTCGTGCGTTCCAGTGGGAAGGCATCAGTTATCGATTTATTTTCTCCCTCCCATCTGAATCCCGCTGGAAGATGAATACTAATGTCCCGGTATCTGGTCCTCCTCTTTGCGCTCGGGCCTCTCCGCTTCGACACGCGTGGGCTTGGCACGTGTTCGGCACCTGCTAGGCATGACAGTTTGCGTCGCCAGTGCCCAGGGGTCACCTCCTGTCACAACCAGGTGCTCCCCGCTGCAGGGGGCAGGGGACGTGTTCATAGCCCTCCACGCCTAGCTGGCTAAGTGCATATCTTTGAGCGTCGAGAGCCACGGGCTAGAAGGTATTAGCACGCGTTGGACGTGGGTGGGGTGGGACGAGGTTCAACAGCAGGGCAGGAAACCTGCTTGCTTGGTGATGTACCAATTTTATGAAACAGATCACAGAAGAAAGCTGCAACGTTACACCGCCACGTGAGGAAAAACACACAAAAACCACGGCCACGCCAGAGAGCGGCCTTCTTTCCTATTCTTTGTACTCTTCCCGTTTTGAGCTGCAGAATTATCCATTTAAAACCTGTCAGCAGGTAAATCACCTGGCTAGCTTAAGATTTGCCTTCTCAGTAGACTTGCGGGAGGTATTGCCGTACCACGCAACGTGCCGCTGTTTAATTATTGGGGGCATCGGAACTGTGTATTTTTGGAGTCCCAACCTGCTCGCGTGAGGAATGATGTTCAAAGGAGTCCCAGAATGTACATGACACTACAGATGAAATCCGATCTTGCGAACGTCTTCAGATCACCAGGAATCCGGGCAAGGAACGCCGACAACGCGTTTCCCTAAAAATAGCGGCTGGCTTATTTTCCGCTTTTGAAGGCCGGGCCTGTGAGGGAGTCGCACATCTTCTCGCCGGTTTCTCGGCCCGGTGGGTCTACGGGGAACTTCGACGTGGTGTCGCTACCTGCACCGAGCGAGTGGGGAAAAAAAGGCAGAACTGGATTGTCTAACTCGTGAAAAACGTGATCTGCACCTCCGAGTCTCGTGAAAAGACAAAACACACTCTTTCTAACCGTGCCGTTCAGGGACACCTTCACAAAGGCCTGCCGGGTTATTGTTCCTCGTGCGGCCAACACCTCCGTCCAAAGCGTCTCAGATGTATAGATTAACACACCGTCGCAGGACAACAGGGTTCGCGGCAGTTTGAAGCGAGACGGATTATTTCCATTAACGCCGTCGACGTGAGGCGAAAAAAACAAAAATCCGCAACAAATCGGTTCATTTTTTTTTATACCCCAGAATAAATTATAGACTTAAAACGCTGCCAGATACTGAGCTCGGTAGTTTCCGGGTTTGCTCTGACCCGCTCACACGTGGCGGCAGTAAAATAAAGCCGATCTGTGTTTGTATGAAGGTTAACAGCTTTAGTCTCTGCTCACTGGACCGGGGAGAGCACTTCACTAGGCTTGTTAACCAAGATCACGCAAAGCCCACCTTGCACAGGAGACCTTCTCGGCACCTTGGATTTCCTTTCCTTCCCTCTTAATGAAACGTTTCTGCTTCGACGTGCGAGTTGCCTTAGATGAAACTTCCAGCTGAATAAAGCAAGCGGTCCCTCCCCCACCCCGCTGCCTCCATCTCCGTTCCGGGCTCTTCCGTCACGTCGACTCGACTTCCGCGCCTCGCGAAGATCCCTCTACGGCTCCGCGAAAGCCGAAGGCCGCGCCCCTTTGAATCATCGCCCAGGGAGAACGTTCCAGCGCCTTTTCCGGCGCAGCGCTCGACAGCAGCCGAGAAGTTATTAAATATTAGCGTCACCCATAGAAAATACATCTACGCGCTCTTATATTAATAAGAACTTCACCGGCGACGTTTTAACGTTCACATGGGAAAATATATCACCTTGAAAGGCACTTTATTACTCAGCTGGACCCAGGACCACTTTCGGGGGGGGATGTCATCCTGCGCCGCATTACAAGTACGTGTTTAAATCTAAACAAGTTTCACAGCGGCCACTTAACAGCCATTAACTTCCCTTTTCTTGTCTTATTTTGCTTTTAACGCCTCGATGAAAATTCTTTTTCATGCTGAGATGGTCAGGGGGGACCTTTTCGAATGGTGTTTTATTAGAATTCAATTCTACGGCGAATGCGGGGGGTGGGAGGGAGGAGGGGTGTCGAGTTAATGTTCAGCTGCGCCCGCCTACCGCGGGGGTGTTTGGCTGTGGTCTCCTACGGGTGTTTCGGCACGTTGTCGGGGGCACGGCGGAGGGTGGGCGCAGGGTCGAGGGGTGGGGGGGTGGGGTCTGGCTCTGCTGAGGGCTTGAAGACAAGACTCTTGAAGCTCCTACGGGCTGAGGCGCGGTTTGAGGACCGTGATTGATCATTTGAGAGGATCTTTTTAAACAAGGCAGAAAAAGCTATTATACATCTTGATTGAAAACTACAGGGGGGTGACGGAACGACGGGGGGTTATTTGTGACCGGGGGTGACAGAGGAGAAAAAAAAACAGGTAGATTTCGCAAAGTTGTGATCGTCTTGCCGGGTTCGGAATAGACGCGGCCCGCTTGCGCGTTGCTCGGCACGATAGGAGGATAGGAGGATTCGTAATGAGGGAGATTAGTTTGCTCTGTGTATCTGTGCTACACACACACTCACACACACAAATCTTTCATGTGCACAGTGCTGTGTAACCTGTTTCGGAGAAGAACCTCCATCCCTCTTCCACACATCCAAAGGCTTCGCTGGAAGACCTTGTGGTTGGAGGTGAAGCAAACCGGGGGGGTGGGTTGTAAAGGAAGCCCTGAGGCATGTGGGGTATCACTCTCCCCACCCAGACACCCCTCCTTTGTCCTGACCTGCTGGTCCCTGCAGCTACACAACTCAGAAGCTTGTTCCATTTTTAATGGTGCTAACAGGACGTGGAACGGCAGGACCGCCGCAGCCGGGACTGATGAAATTCCACCTGCGGCCCCCTGGGCCGGCGTGAGCCCCCTGCAGTCTCATGCATAATGAAGGGCCAGTGGACATCGATGGGAAAGGTGATAGAGAACGATGGGTATCTCAGTGGTCCGGCCTCAGCTGAGGTGAGCAGGGTAACCCTATTCCCACCACAGGCTGGATCGAGCAGAAGGGTGCAACCATGGAAGCCGTACGTTGAGTTCACAGGTCAGTGTCTCACAGGCTCCTTCAAACCCTCCACAACCCTACAACCTCATATGATGGGAGAGGCAGGTGCAGAACCCTTCGCTGTAGCTGAGCGGTTCTGTCCATGCAGAGTTTCTACAAACAGGTGCAACTTGGTGGTGGGGTGTAGGAAACCATAACCGCATTCTTAGAAATACACAATGCAGGTTTTGTTCTTCTTCGATTTACCTACGCAAATGTTTTCCACGCCGACGTGAGCCTTTGTCTACCTCTCGTGCTCAGAAGAATCAAATGAACCGGGTTTTGGAACGTGAACAACTCTGCAAAGTAAGACGGCTGTGCAGGAGCTCCGAGGGAAAAAACCGGATCTGAATAAAATCGAGGTGAAGCCCCCCCCCCCCCTCCCCCCAAAATCCCGGGCCACGTCTTCATTTCCCTTTCCCCACGCTCAACATTTCTGTCTGGTCGGCTTTATTTGCCAAGTAAATAACGTAACAGTCTCACACTTCGGTCCTTGTTGGGAGAAAAACGAACGAGTTTCATCGTTCGGAGACAAATGCAAACTAAGGAAAAAACACCGTGACCTCTTAATAATGAAACGCGCATTATGACAAATTCCGGAAAGTGATTTATGGGCTGTGTACAGTTATATTTTACAAAGTAATGTGTGATCTCTGGCTCGCGGATCCAATTACATAGTTAATACGGCGCTGTTATCCCGAGCCAAGATCTGACCATAAATTAGAGCACGAATGTCCAAAAAAGGAACTTGGCCCAGGGACACCGCCGGGATGCATTAATCACCTGACAGGTACAGAGGGTTGGAAAAAAAGCTCCACCTGAAGCCGTACGTCCTAATAGAGACGCCGTCATTGTCACGCTCGCCGTTCCGCTGCTCCGCGACGTCATCTTCTCCCGAAAACCACCTCCCCTCGTGGGACCTTGTAGGGATCGACAAGCCCGACAGACTGAGCGGAATAAGGGATGAAGTTTGTTCTGCTGCTTGGTGTCTTGCAAACATCACGGTTTCTGGACCCCCCCGCTTCCCCAGTCCACACGACTCGTGTTTTGGTCGCTTTTCCTCCAGCCCGCTGGATTCCATTAGTGGCGTTTGTGTGGAAAGGATCTCCGTGAGGTTTGTTCAGCCGCAGCGCAAAAACTGGGCCAAACAGTGTAATTCCATATTTCAGCGAGTTTCCCTCAAGACAAAATCATTTGGAGCCGCATCAGCCTCATTCGGTCGGGCAAAAATTTCCTCAACACTTAATTTCAATATATCCCGCTGCTAACAGCTCCGTTTCTTTTTTACATTATACTTATAGAGACGTATCGATTTTCCCCGCAGCCGCGGCTTTGTCCTCTGCAGGGTTATTGGTTTTGAAGTTCCGAGTCATTTCTGTACCTTGGCCAAGGTGTGTGATAAAGAATCTGGTGATCAATCTCCCGTAATGAAGCTCTCAGCACACAAACGTGGCCTTCCTCTCTGCCCCGAGGAGGACTTGAGGATGAAAGATCTTCTTAGGCTTTAAGATGTGTTTTGTAATCGTCTCTTTTCCAGGAGGCTGTGCGACGTGAAGCCCCCGCCTCCCCCTCCCTCGCGGCAACATTTCGGTCTGTAAATCTGAGATCGATAACACCCCTGCTTTTGTTTACTACAAGCGACAGGTTTCCTCAGCTGGCATTATGGTCGCTTGGCCGCGAGGGACGGCCTCCCACCACCCGCCCCACACGGACAGCCACACGGCGCAAAACCACCTTATGAAGAAGCCAGTTAAACCGGGTTAGAGTCCATTTAGAAGAAGAGTGGTGGGTTTTGTTTTGTCCACCACGGTGGACAACTTTGGATTCGGCAGCATCAGGAGATGGCCGTCGACTGCTTTGCCGAAAATTTCAGCTTCGTGCTGCTGCCACGTTTATTTCCCCAGCTTCTTCAGCGCATGGTTGTTCCAGCTTCTTCTCATTAAAGGGTCTGAGCTGCCGCCGGGTCGTTTTTGTTTGCCTGCTTCACGTTAGCCTGAGACGGAACAGCAGCCGTAAACATAAGAAGCAAAAAGTCCATGGATGGCTGTGCCACGCCTGGTCCAGACACCTTCCCGCCCGGTCCCGACATCACAGTAACCAAGAAGGGCAAAACCGTGATCCTTCGAGGTGGACAACGGACCGCCGCACGTTAATCGCTACCAAAGGTTACAGAAACCAACCTGTAAAACACGGCGCGCTAATAGTCGCCCGGTGCGGCAGCCGCTTCGCCCTCGCAGCACATTCGCGAGCGCGGTGACATTTTCACATTATCATACTGTACTTACATCCTTCGGAACTCGCCGTATTCCGCCGTGGGGGAGAGAGAACAAAAAATGGAAAAAGGTGAACAGCGGCAGGACAGAATTAATGCGAAAAGAGGCTGAAGAATGTGGCTCAGCAACACGGCTTCCCATTCATTACAGGTAGTGCTGTCAAAGGCGGCCAAAGGTTAGAGCTCTCCTCATTACAGAAGAGCGGAGCCCCGTCTCCGCTATAAACAAAGCAAACGCGCTACACCATCCGCTCAAGGCAAAGCTAATAAACAAGGGCGATGGAACTGTACATAGATCCCAGGTTTCAGAACCGCTGCTTGTTTTGTGCAAGGCTGCGGTCGCCAGTAACTTCTGAGTCAGGCTAAAGCTGGACAAAAGGATCGTCGCCCAACACACGACCGATGAATGTTTCACTTCCCCGCTGGGGGCAAACAGGGGACCGGCTTTAACTGGGAGGAGGGTTCTGTTGGCCTGAAGCTCCACCGCATCTGAGGAGTACAGAGGAGGCCGGTTTTGAACGTTTACCACCAGAAAATCGCCCGAAGTGAAGGGGGCAGCCGTGGTGCAGTCGGGCGTTTGAAATCCTTGCTTGCGCATTGGTCCAGTCTTAGTCGACTTGTTCCCTCTTTCGTATGTCTCGAAAAGGGTGGCGAGAATCCATAATGTGGACAGAACCCCCACCCAACCAACCCCACGGACCCCGAGTGGAAGTGCGCAAGTGCTCTTTCTTCACACCGAATTCGACCCCGGCGTTAAAGAGCACCTCCCAGCCTTTCCGGAACATTGCCGCGGCCAAACATATGAAGATAAATCAACGATCTGCAACACGGGGCCCCCGACCCGGCGGTTCCTCCCTGCAGCCAACAAGCTTGAAGGATAAAAAATCGCTTCCATTTGGTGCAGCGTCAGCTGCATAATTCAAAAACGACACCAAGAAGGATCAAAGAAAAACGGGCATTTGACAAAAAAAGTCTCCTGACCCTCACAAGCCCCTCAGCAAAAACCAAATAAACAAGGGCTTTCGCTTTCGACACCGAGAATACAAATTCATGTTCTGGGCCGCAGAGGCACCGCAACCCGCCGCTGCTCCGCGCCCTTCGTGAAACCGGAAACCTACGGCAGTCTATGAAGTTTTAGCGGCGGCCATTTTTAATGTTGAAACGAACGCGAAACAACACTTAGTCTTTATTTATAAAATAAATCGTGGGTTCAAAGAAGAAGAGAGGGGTGTTTTTTTTCCTGAGAGAACAAATATATCTTTGGGTTGTTATTTCGGACTCGGGGGATCGGCGTGTTGCGCCGCTTCGCAGGATTCAATTAGACTCTCAGAAACTAATATTTTGAATCAGCGCTGTTTTCTCAGACGCCGGATTTCAAAAGGAAATTACATCCCTTCAGCTAGTTTACACCACCGGTCATGCGCCACACGTAGCACTTTTACATCTCCTCTGACATCTACCGCTCTCGATCACAGGTGCTGCATCAGTCGGTTTCAAATGTGGTCCAGTGGCATTTGCTGTTTTCACACAACTGATTTTATTTAGCTTTTGAGAGAACGGCATCCGCGTGTTCGCACCCTAATACCCCATGGGACAAATCACCAGTACGGAGCGCTCCGCCCTGTCGGCGATCCCCCAGAACGTCCCACGGTAAAACACGACTATTCACAAACACAGCCGGAGGGTCGGTATCCTGACCCTCCGTCTCCCAGTTTCCCCAGTAACACCCCTTGAAAATGAATGCCTACACATCAGTGTCTGAATGGAAACAACAACAAGGAAAAAAAAGCACCTTGACAGCACCTTCACATGGATCTGACCCCTACCGGCCTTCCGCTCCCGACACTGACAGCAGCCTGGATCACTGTAGTTTCCACCTGTTGCAGCCATTTGGACAGGTTTTTTTAAAACTCTAACCCTAAACCCTAAATCCTAACCCCGAAAATCCTAACCCTTCACTCCAACCCCAAATCCTAACCCCACACTTTAACCCCTAACCCTAACACCTCACCCCTCACCCTAACCCCCAACCCTAACCCCTCACCATAACCCCAAATCCTAACCCCACACCTTAACCCCCAACCCTAACACCTCACCCCTCACCCTAACCCCCAACCCTAACCCCTCACCCTAACCCCCAACCGTAACCCTAACCCCAAATCCTAATCCCTCACCCCCACACCTCACCCCCACCCTAACCCCAAACAGTAACCCTAACAAAAAAGTCCTACCTTCACAGCACCAGCACCTGGGGCAACATCCACCACTGGCTGCACATACAATATTCCCAATATCCCCCTCCAGTTTCCACAGCTTCACTGTGGTAACACCCCTCCCCAAGTGCCCCCCACTACCGCTGTCTGAAACCGGCATCAGCACAATGTACAGAGCACCTTGCTGGCCTTGGTCACTCCTGCAGGCTGTTGAAGAGCCCTGAGATTTAAACCGACTGCACGTGACGCCTCATTTCCAATATTACCCAGCAATCCCAGCACCAATACACACTGTGCCTTCAGACCCCGAGGGTGGAGAAGACGCAAACTTGTACATGAACATCCTTTCTGCGCAAACGTCCTGCAGGGGACAGGGACAGGGGACGCGGGAGCCGGTTTGTTGAACATTTTAATGGACTAACAGGCTGCAGAGGTCATTTAACTGCTAAATTACACTTGGGGCTGAAGCTTGTTTAAACAGAGGCGCCGAACAAGGCGGCCTGATAAATCACTCGCAATAGATGTTTAATGAGGTCATAATGGGGGTTCCCCCCCCCCCCCCCACACACACACACACAGCAAGATGACTTTAAAGCAGCCTGCTTAAAGTGTCCCTCCTACAGACGCTTGTTTTTCCTGCCCTGCAACACACCAAACACAGCTGAAGTAGCAGAGAAAATCCCAACTTCTCCACACGCTAAACCCACTGAGTGGAATCTGATCTCCTCCGAATCCATTTGGCACCATTTCTGCTCCTACAGTCTCGCTTTGATGTGTCTCTACTGCATTTACGGCATTCTGGGGTCAGAAAAAGTGATTCGGACGGAGGAATGTAGGATTGTGGGCCTTTGCTGTAGGAAAGGGTACAGTGTACACCGGGGATGGGGTAAAACTGTAGGTACGGTGGGTAAATAAACCATACGGGGAGGTGGAGTAAGTCAGAGGCCGACAGGTGTCGAAGAAGACGGTTCGCAGCAGAAGCGATTCGAATAACTGCTTTTCTTCATTCCTTTTTCTCTCTCGGGTCTGGAACTCCTTGTCAGTGAGCTCATTTCTTGATCAAACCCTGCAGACGCTGTGAAAAATAGGGGAAAAGTGAACTTTTTTTTGGGTGTTGGTAACACTTTGCTCACCTTCCCTGCTAGACTCCGTCTGCAACGTGGTGGGAGCGTTCGCAGGCCTCAGGAAGCGTCGAATCCAAAATGTAAGTTGATATATTATTCATATCGGTTCGACTTATTCTGTTCCTAAAAAATACCGAAGTACCAGGGCCGCTGAAAAAATGTACCACCAAAGCAGAACTGATACCACTTTAAATTTTCATTTTCACACATCTGCTCCTTCTTGCCCCCCTCCAGCAGACTCTGACGCCGATCTCAACCCCCACATGGCACGAACGCGGTATACTATGGTGCGTCGGGCCTTTCGGTCAAGAAGAACGCACTGCGTGACACGGTGAGTGTCTCCCAACAGGACGACCGGACCGACGCGAGGAGCCCCCTGCGGACCCTCGGCTCCTCCGGAAGAGAGATATCGGAAGCTTAAACACGGGACAGAACAGCAAGAGAAATCAGGGACGCGTGTTTCAAGAGAAAATCGCTTTTTATATCCCTGCCGCAGTGAAGCCAACATTTTCATTTACGTGCAAGAAGCCGGGAAAGACGCACGTTCCGCATCCTCCGTCACTTCGGTGTGTTCCTGCCTCGAGGGATGCTGGGATGCTGCGAACAAAGATGGCGGTGCTACACGTGTGACACCGCCCCCCCCCCCCCCCCCCCCCCCCCCCCCCCCCCCCCCCCCC